>JBBPQU010000975.1:0-12400 GCA_038092655.1 Boletus sensibilis
GTCACAACGTGCTTACCAGGCGTAGCCGCGGCTCGTGTAGTACAACTTCCCCCAGTTGAGGACCTGTGGTTCCATGCTGGTAGGGCCTCCATGAACATTGACAATGCAAGGAGGCTTTTCGCCAGGAATACTCGACCCCGAGTATCTCGGATTCTTCGGCGCATAGTACACCACGTAGAGGGGTTTCTCGTCTCTGTACAATGTGATCGGCTGAGGAGGAGTGATATACTCCTCGTTACCCGCCACGGTTTGTGGGGCGCTTGACTTGAGAATGTCGTAGTTGGGCACAAACGACGTCCCAGAAAACGTGCATGAGAAAAGACCACCCGGAGCTTTGTCTTTACTCGCGCCGAAAACGATAGACGTGCCCCCCCTTCGATTGACGCGGCTGGCGAGGGAGAAGGGGAAATCTGTGATCTCTTTGATGAACTTGTCGCCAGAGAGGCTGGCGATGTACAAGACACTCCGTCCATCGCGAAAAGCAGTGAATGTGGCGAACTTGCCAGGGCCACCCGTGGGATCGTCGAGAAGCGCATAGGGGTAATCCCCTAGATTCCACGCAGGTTCACCAAAGTCCTCCTTTTTAGGCTCGGGAATGGCGAGTTGAGCAGAACCAGTTTGGGTAGAGTAGGTGAATGGATTCTGGAAGCCGTTCAGTTCGTCCGAGGTGAACACCAACGTGGTATCGGTTGCCCAAGTAGGGTAACTGACGGACTTTGTGAGCAGCTCGCCGGCAACGCGTGTTTTGTTCAAGACAAGGATCGTGTGCTGCTCAATCAGCACGTCGGCAATGTAGATCAATGAGCCTTCCCAAGGCATGTCTGGGTGGTACCACTCTTGCCAAGCGATCTTGGTACCCGATGGATTGAACACTGGAGCCGCATAGAAATCGGCGCCGACAACGAGGGGGAAAACTGCGTTCAGGGTCGTGTTTATGACAGCAAGTGTCGTGACAACCGTTTGGGGTGTATCCACCGTGTGGTCTTCGAGGATCGATACAAGAAGATCATGACGTGCGGGGTGAACGGCAAAGTTGGCGTATCTGTACTCTGGTTTTTCTACATTCCAGCGACGATCAGCTGGTGAGGTCTGCGCAAATTTAACCACGACTACCTGGTGTGACTGGCTTAGGTGTCTTTGTTGTCGCGTTGACCGAGTATACGCGGTTGTCGGCGTCGTTGGAGAAGTACACGGTACCTCCATAAGCGATCGCTGCCGCTCCACCATACTCCTGGACGTGAGTACGCGCGCTGTATGGAGGTAGTATGACGTCCCCATCAGGCGGTTTTGCGAGCGTGTCTACGATCACATAGTAGGTGGTTTTATCCTTCGATGGACGCGCTTCTATGTGGTATATTTTGTTGTTCGTGGGGTCGACGAAGAGATCAGTAAAGGAGATACTCTGAAGCCATCCCGTCACTGATCTGTCCTTACAGGCGAGGCAGGATTAACGAGTTGGACTCACGCTTTGCACGATGTCCTCTGGCTTTATGTCCGATTCCCATTTCCCATACGGCGCAGTTTCAAGCAACATCGTTGTATCACTGGTGATGCAGAGGAATTGGCGTAGAGATCGAGAGTACAGACAGCATTCGTTAAATACCGTCTCGCCATCTGGATTGATCAAACGGTGATCTGATAGGCGATTCCATCCTTCAAGACTGGCGTGTGAGTGGAAAGAGTCCACTGACGAATGACATATCAAACCGGTATCTAGAAAACTGTCTGGCTACCTGTTAAAGTAGGTTGGGATCCAGATGATTGGTTTTCTTACGACTCAGACTGCGCTGATCAGAAGTTCATTAGCAGGGAGAATGTTATCGTTCCGAAGTTGCTCGGTTCCCAGCCACGGCGCCCAATTCCACTCTGGGGAATGATCACTATCAAGAAACCCCGCTACTCCCTCATCGCCATCTTCACCCGTACCCTCCTCTACCGCCTCCAACACTTCTGACGACGACGACGACTGAGGGGCTTGATTACCCTGACAAACAAGCTCACGAAATTCAAGGAGCAGCTCTAGGGTCCTTCCATGTGATGTCTGTTAAAGGTGTTCGGAAGGATTGGGAACCGAACAACTTCGGAATGATGACAAGATACTATGTACAAACTCGGAAAACATTCTGGAACGTGTTAGGAGGCGGGCGTAGCGTGCTGTATTCTTTGGAACCGATAGTCCAGAACTGAGACCACAAGACCAGATGCCGTTATCGATGATGCGCTTGGAGATCGAGCCAGAATGCAGACTCGGACCCCAAGTTGGTGGAGTATCAACACCTCGCGAATTACATCTTCAACCAGAGCCCATTGAATGGCAGGCCTTTCAAAGGCAAGTCAGACGAGTCAGGGTTAGCGAGTTGGACTCGCAGCTTGCACGATGTCCTTTGGACTTATGTCCGATTCCCATTTCCCATTTGGTGATCTGATAGGCAATTCCATCTTTCAATGAATGGAAAGAGTCCACTGACGAATGACGTATCAAACCGACCGGATCTAGAAAACTGTCTGGCGCTGCCCATCGCCTGTTTAAGTAAGTTGGGATCCAGATGATTGGGTTTCTCGCGACTCAGACTCCGCTGATCAGAAGAAAATAAGGGTGAGCGCGAGCGAGGGGGGTGGCGGATAAAGAGGATACCTTGAAACCGTCTACTTTGATATCGGTGGAGTGCGAGAGATGGTTACACACACAACGCGGTTAGCAAGACAAAACAGAATCCAGGCCCGCTCTAGAGCAATCTAGAGCGGGCCTGGAGCACTCTGGAGTGCTTCAGATTCCTTTTTGTCCAACATTTTGACCAGTCTAGATCTCAGATACTAGTAACCGCGTTGTGACAGTGCCGACGGGACAAGGCTCGAGACTTTTCAATATTGCGACGAACGATAAACATTTCGAGGCCCTTGATTTCGGATGCATTTGGATTGCGGGTGCAGACATTGATACTGATAGCCGAACAACGCTTTCAAAACCGCCACCTAATGTACACGATAAACGCTTCATACACTTGTTCGTACACCTACGCCACTTCAGAGCAACTTCTTATCATACCAATCGTTCTCGAGTGTGACCGCTTCCACGATCGTCGCGGCAAGCCGCCAACCATGACCTTCTCCCTCGAACAGGCGATATTTCACTCTATCCGCACCGCCATGCTCAATGATCGTGTTCACGATTGTCTCAGCCTGCTCTGGGGGCACGACCTTGTCATCTGCCCCTTGAAGCACCTGAACCAGAAAAGTTCAACATGTCTGGAATCGTGGATGTCGAAGGGAAAAAAAAGACACGAACCAGGAGTGGCGTCACGATCTTGTCCGCATGTTTCACAGGGCTACGCGCTGCATACACATCCGGGACTTCCTGTGGAGTGCCACCCAACAACTTGTCCATATACCTCAGCTCGAATTTGTGAGTGAACTTGGCAAGCGATACGAGATCAGAAATCCCATAGGACGATGTGGCTGCCTTGAAAAACGCAGGGTTTGGCGCGATGGAGATAGATGCCAACGTCGTGAAGCCGCCTGCAGAACCACCTCGAACGGCAACGCGCTGAACATCAATGGGATGATCCTGATCATCTGCGAGCAACTTGGGGGCATCTTGGCAGTCTTGGACGTCTACAATGCCCCAGTTTGTAGCAAGGCGGGATCTGAGACCGGATAAGAATGGTAGTCAGACAACGGGAAAGGCAACTCTTACATGTATTCCCGACCATATCCTGACGAGCCGCCATAATTCACATCCAACCTTTCCGAACAACCTCAGTTGGTGCGAGAGCATCGGGTCTGTCACAACGTGCTTACCAGGCGTAGCCGCGGCTCGTGTAGTACAGCTTCCCCCAGCTGAGGACTTGTGGTTCCATGCTGGTAGGGCCTCCATGAACATTGACAATGCAAGGGGGCTTTTCGCCAGGAATACTCGACCCCGAGTATCTCGGATTTTTCGGCGCATAGTACACCACGTATAGGGGTTTCTCGTCTCTGTACAATGTGATCGGCTGAGGAGGAGTGATATACTCCTCGTTACCCGCCACGGTTTGTGGGGCGCTTGACTTGAGAATTCGGTATGATGGCACAAACGACGTCCCAGAAAACGTGAGCAAGAAAAGGCCGCCTGGAGCGTCGCTTTTACTCGCGCTGAAGATGATAGACGTGGCCCCGCTTCGATTGACGCGGCTGACTAAGGAGAAGGGGAAATCTCTGATCTCTATGATGTACTTGTCGCCGGAGAGGCTGGCGATGTACAAGATACTCCGTCCATCGCGAAAAGCAGTGAATGCTCCGAACTTGTCATCACCACCTCTGGGATCGTCAAGAATAGCATAAGGGTAATTTCCTAGATTCCACGCTGGTCCACCAAAGTCCTCCTTGATAGACTCGGGAATGGCGAGTTGAGCAGTGCGCGTCAGGGTAGAGTAGGTGAACGGGTTCTGGAAGCCGTTCAGTTCGTCCGAGGTGAACGCCAACGTGGTATCGGTTGTCCAAGTAGGGTAACTGACGGACTTTGTGAGCAGCTCGCCGGCAACGCGTGTTTTGTTCGAGACAAGGATCGTGTCCTCCTGAATCAGCACGTCGGCAATGTAGATCAATGAGCCTTCCCAAGGCATGTCTGGGTGGTACCACTCTTGCCAAGCGATCTTGGTACCCAATGGATTGAACACTGGAGCCGCATAGAAATCGGCGCCGACAACGAGGGGGAAAACTTCCTTCCGGGTCGTGTTTATGACAGCGAGTGTCGTGACAACCGTTTGGGGTGTATCCACCGTGTGATCTTCGAGGATAGTTACAAGAAGATCAGGACGTGCAGGGTGAACGGCAAAGTTGGCGTATCTGTACTCTGGGTTTTCTACATTCCAACGACGATCAGCTGGTGAGGTCACGGCAGATTTAACCACGACTACCTGGTGTGACCAGCTTGATTGTCTTCGTTGTCGCGTTGATCGAGTACACGTGGTTGTCGGCGGCGTTGGAGAAGTACACGGTACCTCCATAAGCGATCGCTGCCGCTCCACCATACTCCTGAACGCCAGTACGTGCGCTGTATGGAGGGGGTAAGACGTCCTGTCCTACGAGCGTGTCTACGATCACATAGCGGGCGTTATCTTGTGGACGCGCTTCTATGTGGTATATTTTGTTGTTCGTGGGGTCGACGAAGAGATCGGTATAGGAGATACTCTGAAGCCATCCCGTCACTGATCTGTCCTTACAGGCGAGGCAGGATTAACGAGTTGGACTCACGCTTTGCACGATGTCCTCTGGCTTTATGTCCGATTCCCATTTCCCATACGGCGCAGTTTCAAGCGACATCGTTGTATCACTGGTGATGCAGAGGAATTGGCGTAGAGATTGAGAGTACAGACAGCATTCGTTAAATACCGTCTCGCCATCTGGATTGATCAAACGGTGATCTGATAGGCGATTCCATCCTTCAAGACTGGCGTGTGAGTGGAAAGGGTCCACTGACGAATGACATATCAAACCGGTATCTAGAAAACTGTCTGGCTGCCTGTTAAAGTAGGTTGGGATCCAGATGATTGGTTTTCTTACGACTCAGACTGCGCTGATCAGCAGTTCATTTAGCAGGGAGAATGTTGTCATTCCGAAGTTGTTCGGTTCCCAGTCCACGGCAATTCCACTCTGGAGAACGATCACTATCAAGAAACCCCGCTACTCCCTCGTCACCACCCTCACCCGTACCCTCGTCACCCGCCTCCAACACTTCTGACGACGACGACGACTGAGGGGCTTGATTACCCTGACAAAGCGAGCTCACGAAATTCAAGAAGCAGTTTCTAGGGTCCTTCCATGTGATGCCTGTCAAAGGTGTTCGGAAGGATTGGGAACCGAACAACTTCGGAATGATGACAAGATACTATGTACAAACTCGGAAAACATTCTGGAACGTGTTAGGAGGCGGGCGTAGCGTGCTGTATTCTTCGGAACCGATAGTCCAGAACCGATACCACAAGACCAGATGCTTTCAGCCACACAGATTATCGATGATGCGCTTGGAGATCGAGTAGGAATGCAGACTCGGACCCCGAGTTGGTGGCGTATCATCGATGTGCGTGGCATAATCCACGAACGATAGCTGAAAGCAGCAAAATACTTGAGGAATCAAGCAACGACAGGATGCCTGTAAGCACTACGCACCACGCCACGCTTACCGTCGACCGCAGTTCCCTCCAATGAGCATACCGCCATTTCTTCCGTGCATCCCACATATCAGATAGACGAGCGAGTGCATGGCCGTTTGAACAGTTCGTCCAACAGCGCTGCAACATTCTGCTGTGCCTCTATTTTCTCCTGTTGCACGTGCTTCAGTTCTACATCCCGACGGTGTGCAATCTGTGCTTCGTCCGAGACAAGTAAAAGCAACTTCAGAGAGTGCGTGATCGAGAGCAGCGCGTTTGCCGCCTTCACCTGTGGCAAACGACGATTGACGATGGAAAGCTTGGTCGCAGTGCAAGAGGGAGACTTACCATCAACTCGGCACGCGATTCCGCTTGAAAGGATTCCTGAGCAATGCGAAACTTGTCCTTGTCTCCGATCTAGTAGGTCGTCAGGATCGACGCCATGTACCAACGCAGTGGATGAACACACGGAAGCAAGGCTAACGATGTCGACCATGCCATCCACGAGCACTTCCACCTCGGCATCCAACTTTTTGTTCCACTCCTCTTCGATGTTGTCGAGGTACTCGTCCGAATTTTGGTCGACGAGCGCGTTGACTGCGCTACGTTGATGAAGTGTCGCTGTCGGAAGAGCAGACGGGCGGGAGACGTCTGTTTGAGGTGGTTCAGACATGCATCCAAATCACTATTGAGTGAGTCTTTCAGAGAAGGGTCGCGGATGCCACTGACCCACGACTTTCACCACTCTTACCAAATAGTATACCGAAGTCACATCCTTGATTCGAGGAACGCGTAAAGGGAAACGCTCGTCTCATTCAGTTATTTCACCCAGAATCCAGAAGAGTGGAGGACAAACTCTTCAGCCGGCAGGCACTGACAAGCCTACATCGACCACCAATACATCAGAAGAACCCAAATGCGACTCCAGTCATTGATCCCCAAAATCCCAAGCGATCTCGTCGCCGTCCTCGAGGCCTGCGGAATCAGAACAGACGCTGATCTCCTATTCTCTGGGACTCCAATCGACATTCTCCAAAGACTACCACCCGCCGTGGTTAGCCTTGCGGATCTCAAAACATACATTGCATTGGTTGCCGAGTACGCGTCCGCTCGTGGTATTCGAGGGGACGAGTTGTATACAGAGGAACTCCAAAGACGACACGACTATAATACGGACATTACCTGCGGCGTAGATGAACTCGACGCTTTGGTCAGTGGTTTTGGCAATGGCCGCGTCTTCGAAATTTCTGGGGATAGAGGATCTGGAAAGACGGTATGGATGATACGACTTAATTATCATATTTCTAAAGGATGATTTCAGTCGCTTGTTCTGCAAATCGCTCTGCGGTTGCTAGCGGCGTACAGGGAAGCATCTGTTCTGTGGATGGATACTACAGGTGACTTTTCTGTCGAGCGGACCAGCCAGGTAGCCCGACAGTTAGATGCAGAGGTGACAATCTCTGCTTTCGTTTGCTCAATCAAAACTGAGTGCTTGGAGGGCTCGTCCACAGTGCTAGAACGACTACAAGTCTCGCTCGTACTCAACATCGAGACTGCACATGCTCTTCTCGAAGACCTCGAATCTTCACTGACCGTATGTATGTTCGATTGACCCTTGGTGCAGAGATTCAAGAATGTCAGGCCAACACATCGCCTGGTCCTAGAGTTCGCCTGATCATCATCGATGCGGTTACTTCCCTTCTGGCACCATCTCTCAGTGCTGTATCATCCCATGGACACGCAACCATGACCACCTTCATGCAGCATCTTCGCAGTATGGCCCGATCGTATTATCTGGCATTTCTTGTGAGTGTCTATACATTTCACATAGCCTTGTCTAAACTCCTTGGGAGATCGTTAATAACACGTCCGCTTCTCCTCCTCACAATCCCTTGTCCGCCTTCTCGTCGACTACTAGGAAACCAGCTCTGGGCCCTTCATTTACCTTTCTTACGGACTGCACTATCTGGCTAGCTAGACATGAGGACACGACCAACGCTGATGCAGGATCCCCAATTCACGTGGCTGAGATCTTCAAATCACGATCAACGGTGAGGGTTCACGATTCGGCGACTCACCCTTCTTTCTCAGTCAAGTCAATCACAGCAATCAAGAACATGGTGTACGTTCAAGATCCAGAATGGCATTCTACGTTCGGCGACATGAGTATGACACGACTCTGCATGGTGCCGGAGTGAAAACGAGTGCCGTTGCCCTTCGGTCCACTTTACACTTCGCGAATTACATCTTCAACCAGAGCCCATTGAATGACAGGCAAAGGCAAGACAACTTGTTCTATAATCATGATTTTCATTTCAATGCCAGGCAGTTTGTCCAAGAGTTCATACCTTCATTATGCTCGAGAATTTCAAGGGTGGAGGCGAGGTCTTCTAAACGAAAAGAAATGACATTCTGTGCGCCATCTTTGAAATCATAGAGGTCGTTGCAAACACGGCGGGCCCATGTTGTCTTCATTTAAACGTCTACGTATTGTTGATTCGGGGAGGATGAGTCAAGCACCAAAGCCAGTGAGCGTCGGGTCACTCACGTTGTTCCGAGGGCGGCCTGAAGCCAGTATAAGGCTGCTTCGCACCAACGCACCAAATGTACAGTTACTAGGTGTCACATGCTTCACGCTTGCTTCACGCCATGCGCCGCGTCTCCACGGCGTCTTGCTACGCACGGCTTTGCAAGTGCCGGCGCGCCCGGTCACCTTGCACTGAAACCGGTTCCACATACACTGAGACAGGAAGGTGTGGGGCACATCCAAGCGAGGCACCGAGCGGTTCAACAATCTTACTTGCCTCAGAACCGCTATCGGGTGGAAATGGATCCAGAATCACGCGCAAGTGCATCCCCCCCCTGCGGGACAGGCGGGCATAATTGGCAGGAAAGAACCTGGACACGGCGCGTTACAGTCCGCGAATACCATCCCATCGGGACAAGGTGCGACCGACCGACTACCTCGAACGCCGTTGAACCCGGTGCCAGACGCACGTAAGTACGGTTGACGCTGCAACACGACAAAAGTCTTTTGGTTTTGATTTGCTTTCAACATCGGCCTACTGGGTGATGGCGAGGGGACACCCCTTCACGTCCGCTATCTCTGTCGTATGAAATTGCTTTGGGTGGGGGGTCATGAGGGCACGGTCAATCGCCCTCCTCAACGTTTCCCCCGCAAAGGCGCATTTGTTGCAAGCGAGCTGTGCGATGGCAGATCCACCGGCAGGGAGCTCGGAGACATCGAGCGGGCGAGGGGGATAATCGAGACGGTCGTGGAACCACCCCTTGTCGATCGTCAAGCGTGCTAATGGAACCACTGGCCTGTTATCATGAAGGAAAGGATGGTCGGTGCCGTTGATTCCCCACATGCTGGGGTGCCAAAAAGCAACGCGAGCATGCACGTGGACAAACACGGTCAAGATGTAAAGAAAGATGGTGGTAGTCGGAAAGCCATCGATGGAGGAGATCACTGACATCACCGAGTGCAGAGACGCGGGTGTCTATAACTTCCTATCCCGCACCGTCAATGTTTTCGTAAAACAATCCAGAATATCCTGATGACGATGTTTCCCAAATAACCAACTGTATCGCAACATAGACAATGAGATGTCTGAAGTGGGTTGTGCGGCAGCTAACCTAGGTGGTGTAGAGGCATCTGGGAAGGCAAGCGACGTACCATCCAAAGCTCAAGTTTCGAACTTCATAGCAGGCCGGTCTAGATACCCGACTTTCTTGTGACAGAAAAACACAGAATGGTCGACTTAGTGCGTGCGTTCATACTGTAGGCCGGAAGCTAAAGTTGTCGAGAAGTAAACGGCCCCAACTTCATCGAAGAATGCGGAAGAGGCGAAAGATAGAGTAATGAAGCAGCCGTGGAAATCGGAAAGCCATCAAACCACTTGTTCATCGCAATCTGGTATCTCTGACGGGCATTGGACAGTCCTAACGGATGTTAGGATATGTATATTCAAGTCAAATGTCCTATGATCGTCCAAATAAAAAATAGTAGGTGAAAATTCCAAAGGAAAGTGACTGATATTACAAGTCTCCGAAACTGACCAACCGGCATCAAAATGCTATCCACATTCGAGGGACTTGCACTCACCGATCTGGCATGAAAACTGGAGCAAGCAAACTCCACATGTAAAGGAGCATGCAAACCCAACTGCTGACAACGCGCATCCACATTGCTGTCTCAGAGCGTCCGATGTAAACAATCTCTTCCGATTCAGCACCACCCTGTTCGGTTGACACCACATTCCTGTGGATGGAAGAATGAGAAAGCAGAACAAGTGCACCTGGGTAAAGTGATAACTGACCAGTCCGTGAGCAGCATTGCAACATACATTGCCCCAAGAACAAAGATGACATGGAACCAAGCATACTGTACAGAGATGCTCAGCAGTGCAACGACACGAGAACGAACAGCCTCACATTGTAGCGAGTACCAGAACGTTCATCATCCTTGGTCTCTCCGTAATCTTCTTCTTCTCCTTCCTCTTCTTCCTCGTATAGTGCAGACTCGGGAATAGCTCTAGAATGTTTGGATTCGAACGAGATCTATATTGCAAAGGGAAAAGGAAATATACCCTGCTTGCACCGCAGCCAACAATGCTTGATATCTGGGAGATTCCGTGCGCCCCGGTTGCGTACTTACTACCCCCATCTCCGATTGCGCCTCGTCGTCGATGGGTAGGTGAACGGAACCACCTTTCTTCCCTCTGCCCACCAGCGCTCGGCTCTGTGTGGCCGCTCGACTGGTGGAATAGGCAATCGCGAGGAACGTAAAGACCGCACCAAGAACGACCGCCGTCGTCCCCGTCGTGCTTGACCGCGTAAGTGGGTTGCAAGAATCGTGAGCATGATTGGTCACAGCGGAGGTGATGAGGTATGTACAATAGGCCGCCACCATGCCAGACTGAGCGAGACCAGATCGTGGGTTAGATTCCTGCACTGCTGGGTGGACGGACGTGATCGTGCTGATGATGCAGAGAGCAAGATTAAATGATATGAAGAAGCGATTGAGGGTGCATGCAGAACCGGCAAAGTAGCCGTAGAGAACGCCAGTAAGTGTGATGGTCGTGATATACATCACAGCAGTAGAACCGATGAGGATCCATTGCCAAAGGGTCGACTCGTATTTCTCCCAGTTTTCCAGGCAAGTCTCTGACCAAGAGTGCGCGAAGTCGACCAAGAGAACGAGACCGAGAAGAATGAAGATTGTCGCGCCAATGAGGGCGACGTAGTCTCCCCAGAATATAAAGAAGCCGTTCGGGATGAAAAAAGTGACAACCACCAACAGGAGCCAGAGTAAGACTTTGGGACCCCACCACCTGGAGAGGCTGAGCGAATGGATAGGGAGTAAGAAAGATTACGTTACCCATTCTGTATTGCTGCGCGTTTATCCCTGGATTCCGTCACACCGATGAGGGATAGACTCAAGAGGGAATGAAAGAGGAATAATGCAAAGCAAAGTCGATGAACCTAATGAAGTATGAAGAAAGTGATGACCAGAGGAGGACAAACAGGACGCACCGCGAGTACACCGTAACACTTGCCTTCATCGCACTCCATCTTGATGTAGTCGTAGCTCCACTCTTCGATTTTGCGTATGGCGAACGGTGTTTTCATGAGCCACGCCAAAAGTGAATTGAGTATGAATATGATCTAATCGAAGCTATGGAATTGAACACGCGGTGAACTATTGCGAGAACTTGCCGCAAAACCAATCCTAGTCGCAATAGACGAGTTGCAATTGCATGACTTGCAGAACATGGAAGCTATTAGACCGGTGTGAGTGCAGCGATGCGTCGTATTACAACGAACTGACCTGCGGTGCTGGTGAAACAAAAGGCCAGACCCCCAAGACATGACGTGGCTATCGTCCCTAACGGACCAGCGAGAGGGATGGAGAACAAGATACCCATCTTGCGCCGTTGCTTGTACAATGTACATGAGTAACCCGTGGGCAGCGAAGTAGGACCATTGCGGCCGTTCCGAAAAAAGAAGTATTTTCACATACATACAAAACCTGCCAAGTACATACAAACGACGATCGGTATCATATCAGTACATAGACCACATCATATCCTGTCAGTGTGAGTCCCCAATGATCCCTTTCAAGACCAAAGAGCCTGATGCGGTGACTTTAATTACTCATGTCGGAAAAGTATTCCGTCTCCATACGCTCGTTGAGATGGCCGTCTTCAGATGGAACGAGCGTTGCGTCGTCTTCACCCCGATGCTCTTCTTCGTCTCCCTCTACAACG
>JBBPQU010000976.1:0-12387 GCA_038092655.1 Boletus sensibilis
CACTTTAAACTCTGCATAGACAAAGGTGATGGAGGGGCAGGAGAACTGAGTCTCCAGGCCAGTCCAGATCTTAGAAGTGTAAGCCACATTCTAGAACTTGTTCAGAAGATGGGGGTTGAGGCAGAGCGACAAGTGCTCTAAGGCATGGTCATTGTCTTGCTTCCAGCCGTTGATGTCTGAAGTGTTTGACTTGTCCTTGTCAAGGGTAGGACATAGAGTATTGATCACCCACCAGATTCCCTGAGAGCAAAGCAAAGCCTTTATCTTTGGCACCCAGGCTTGGTAGTTGGGGTCAAAGAGAGTAGAGATGGCATTTTGAAGGTTGGGGACAGTGGACATGGTTTTTGGCAACTGGGATAGAACATCAGTACTGATTGAGTTAAAAAACATAGAAAGGTGACGAAAGAGTTGCACTTGCGATGCCTAGAGCCCAAGGATCCAGTGGACATAGTCTCGCCATGAATCTCATGGAGTTGCATGTGTTCCAGCGAAAATTTCGCACAGGAACATAACAAGTCACTCAGAGTCAATGTAGAGATTGTACAATCCTTACGGTTATAAAGACCCGTTCCACTATATTCCACACTACTCATTTCCTGTTCACAGCCAGTCCGTCGTGGTCCAACTACATTCCAAAATCCCTATCTGTCCATCTGTCCATTCAGTAAGTCTGTCTGAGTCCAAAGTAAGTCCAGGTCAGTCTGGATATTTTCCTTTTCACTCTATCTTTATTGTATCCATTCCTACTGTGTCTAGATTGTCTCATTAGACTGTTTAGACAGTGTCCCTTCATTTTCAATACCGTTGACATATCCCATACACTATGTATCTCACTTCCAGTCATTCTGAAGTAGTACAGACTATAAAGCCTATAACTTAGGAATATTGGGAATCTAGTTAGCTTCATGTTGGTTTCTCAACTCCATCTGTTACCTTGTACACTGCTCATCATGAGCCTCCGCTCGAGAACTACCATTGTTCTCACTTCCAGTTTCATTGCTTTTTTTCTTCAAACTCCTGCTCTTTTCTTTTCTCTTCTGACTTCTGCTCATCCACTTCTGGACTGACTGGACCAATCTTATTTTAATCTGGGAATACCTTCAGATCCATTTTCCTTCAGGTTTGTACCTTTGGGCACATCTCATCAGCAAAACCCTCATGTACCTGTATGGATTTGTACAGGTCTGGACAGGCCATGACAGGTCTCACAGATAGATCCCCACCTGTACAGGTCATTCACAGGTCATTCACAAATCTGGCCAGGTTGTATATAACCTAGCCAGGTCTGCACAAGTTCCTCACTAAATTAGCAAGACAAATCCTTACAAAGAACTATACTTGCTACAAAAATTCAAATTATGATTGCAAATAGCTATTATATACAGGTAAATAAAGGTAGACCTTAAAGTGTAAGAAAAGTGGTGTAAAAATATAGTACTACCTTTGTTACACTCTTGCTACTACATCAAGGGGTGTTAGCAACAGTCTATCAAAAGTGTAGAAAAAGTGTAGCAAAAAAAGCGGACAAAAGTGTAGAGATGATGATAATTGAGGAAAGAAAGAGTGTGGGAAATTTTTCAGAAAGTGGATGATTTATATATGTTTGGTGAACAAATGAGTGCGAACAATACTCTGTTGGAAAATACTACTGAAGTGTGGGAAAACAAGCACAGCATAGCATCAAATCTTCCTAAGTCTTTTTAACTACACTTTTGATACACTTTTGTGCGCCTTTTTACTACACTTTTACTACACTTTTACTACACTTTACTACACTTTTTTGCCACGCTTTTGCTACACTTTCACTACACTTTCACTACATTTTTTGCTACACTTTTACTACATTTTTGTGCGCTTTTTTACTACACATTTGCTACACCTTTACTACACTTTTTGCTACACCTTTACTACACTTTTTGCTACACTTTCACTACACTTTCACTACACTTTTTTGTTACACTTTTGCTCCACTTTCACTACACTTTTGCTACACTTTTGCATCACTTTTGCTACACTTTTTGCTACACTTTTGCTACATATTCACTACACTTTTACTACACATTCACTACACTCTTTTGCTACACTTTTGCTACACTTTTGCGTACTTTTTTACTACACTTTTGCTTCACCTTGCTACACTTCTTGCTACACTTTCACTACACTTTTTTGCTACACTTTCACTACACTTTTACTACACACTTTGCTACACTTGTGTGCTCTTCTTTTGCAATACTTTTACTTCACTTCTACTACACATTTTGCTACACATTTGCTACACTTTCACTACACTTTTTTGTTACACTTTTGCTACACTTTTGCTACACTTTTTGTCTACACTCTTGCAACATTCCTACAACACTTTTTTGTTGCTACACTTTCTCTACACTTTTGCAATACTATTTCCCTGCACTCTTTATACTTTTAACAACCAGGGGTTTGGGCTTCATAGCCTCCAGTAACCACAGACATTTTAGTGTTGACAGCTCTTGCAAATTTGGTTGAGAAAGTGTACAAACTTGTTTTTTGCCATTTTTTGTTATACCTTTACTATAACTTTACTATATTTTTCCTGGAACATTTACTACACCTTCCTTACTACACTTTTACTCACTTTTACTACACTTTTACTACACTTTTACTATACTTCTACTCCAATTTTTTTGGTGTATTCACCAAAACAAGTGTAGTGAAAGTGTACCAAAAGTGTACCAAAAAAAGTGTATCAAAAAGGTGGAAAAAATGTTGGACAAAAATGTACTAAATGTACCAAAAAGTGTAGCAAAAAGTGTAGTCAAAGTGTAGTCAAAGTGTAGTCAAAGTGTATAAAAAAGTGCATAAAAGTGTAGCAAAAGTGTAGCAAAAGAGTGTAGTGAATGTGTAGTAAAAGTGTAGTGAATATGTAGCAAAAGTGTAGCAAAAAGTGTAGTAAAAGTGTAGTAAAAGTGTAGCAAAAAAATGTAGTGAAAGTGTAGTGAAAGTGTAGCAAGCCTGGTCCAGACTGGATAGCAGCACCCCTAGTTTGCTAATTAGTTCACATTCAGTGTATACTACATATATTCAAAGTCCTATGCACTTTGCTGTCATCACCTGTCACCATCTGTCAAAGTTACAAAAACCTGTGACCAAGTTAGGGTTTTGCTAATGCTCCTGCTAACACTTTTCTTTGTAGTAGAATCCCTTTGGACGATACTCACGTCCCTTCACCTTTACTGCAAGTTCAGGACTGTTTCTCCAGTCCTTCAAACCACTTAGTTGTTCTACAATTGGAGCCCACTGCAAGGGATTCTCAGAAGTATTCAGGCAACATCGTACTTACATCCATTTTTTTTTTTTCATTTGAAAACTTCATAGACACAGCTTTGAAACCCAAAGAAGTAGCAGCTCCATTTCCGTTGACACAGTGTGCACTAATCTCACCCAATACAGCCTCTGACCACATCCGGACGCCTCCATTTCTTGTTTAGCCTGTCACTGACCGAACTGTCAGGTCCTGGCTCTAGACCTGTATAACACTCAGGGTAACCACTGACGTGAAGAAAACTTTCCTTCATTTATCCTTAGTCCATCTGAAGCTGGAATCATTGACCCCTATGTCACTACAGTGCCTCCACCGGTTCAGATATCATCATTGTCAACATCATCACCTACCCTATACCCTCCGCCACCCAGTCCAGCCATCCACTTACCATGTCTACTCTGATGCCAATCCATGGTTCTGACAGAGCACCAAAGTTCACTGGCCAAGCCCCAGCATTACTACTGTGATTTCTAAAGGACATAGAAATCCTTGGCACCAACGCTGGACTTGACAATGCCATCAAAATCAAGTATGCCAACCTAGATGAGGCCAATTATTAGATGAAGTGACTGCCAATCTGCTGAATTGGGACATGTTCATTGATGCCATTGTTAAACAATATCCTGGATGCCAGCAAAGCAGCTGATATGACCATGCTGATCTACTGTACCTTACAGAAGAATCCCAATCATCACCCATGCATAGCCAAGATGAGCTAGGAGACTACCATTGCAAGTTCCGGATCATTGCTACTTTCCTCATCGCAGCCAAGAAGCTATCTGAGTTAGACTGGGATGCTCTCTTTCTCTTTGTGTTGAACGGTACTGTAGTATACGATAACTAGTAGATAGTTTACACGTCACTAGACACTACATAGTAGAACTCAGCCCTCTGAGTTTGAATATCACTCTTGATTTACAATGAGCATCATCTGTGTTAGCAATCAACATCTGCAGGTAAGTACCAAGTGATCTGCATTATGCCTGTCTTCAACAGGTTATGAGCCCCAAGTGGCGTGTTGTGCGAGCTCACTCGCCACCACCACTTGGATACCTGCACCCACTGTCTCGTGCATTTTACGCCAACTCTGAGCGACAAGTTGCATTCCTGTGTGAACCCTTCACTGGAACATATGCGACTCTATAAGATCCCATAGGGAGACAATGCCACCTAGGTCTTAGACTCTAGGCATCAACAAGTGCAAACTTTTTTATTGCTGCCATTCTTCTTTGTCTTAACATTGAAACAGTACTGACGACCTACCCTAGACCCATCCCCACTTTACCATGTCCACAATTATCCTTTTCCTCATTGCCTACGCCCTCTTTCTCCTCAACCTCACCTTATTCCTCACTGCCATCCACTTCTTCTACAAGCTTGTTTCAAATGGACAGCCTCTGTGCATCAACCTAACCATAGGCAATAGGAAGAGCAGCTTAGCTATTCATTCGCCAAGCTGGATGATCATCCATGGGACTGAGCAGAGATATGGCTATGAGGATCCAATGCATTTTCAAATGTGAGTCATGCTAAGGAAAGAAGGAACTGATGGATGGGGAACCAGAGCAGATGTTGGAGGTCCATCTATTGATCCTTCCACTACAACCACCACTTGGTGATTATAGATTGCACTGCAGGGCTCATGTACATATGATACCTTTCATATTCTCATTCGTCTCTTCCATACCATGACATTGAGTTAATATTGATGCCCTATTATTTGCAGGACAGATATGTCTTTCTATATGCTCCATCACCTCCATTACCACTTCCCTACTCGCCACTGAGCAAAAGAAAAACTCTTTGGACCTACGGTCCTCCTCTCTTGAAGATAAGCCTTGTGAGGATGTTTCTCTCTCCTCAGCTACCTCTTTTCCTTTCTCTATCATTTTTGACAAACCTGAAGACCACCTTCCATATCACCTGGGCATCTCTTACCCAACCCAGGATCATTGCACCCTCACTCATCTAATAGGTGCTTCCGTCTATGGACCCTCTGGATTTTCCCAGATCAAGAATCATCACCCTTGTGAGCAAAAGAATCCTATCACTCCTCGAGCTTTCTATCCACAAGAGCTCAAATGCGAGTATGTCTCTCCGTCCTCCTTGCACCTATCAGACACTGATGAGCAACTTTATTCGCCACAGCTTGTAGAATATACATTCTCATCTGTAGTAGGTAGTGATGAAATGGACAATATACTACTGCTGTCCAATTATGCAGAGTGTGATTCATGTGATAAGCACAACACCACCAATAAGGGTAAAGTGTGGATGATAGATCTTGAAGACCAGATGTGGCTTCTTGACTCGGGAGCCTCCTTCCATTTCACTAATAACATCAATGATTTCGTCAAGTACCAAGTCTTTACAGAGCAACGGTACACCCAGACAGCCAGTGGTTGCGCTCCTATCAAAGGGCACGGCACCATCCTGATTAAATTCAATGGCAATGTTGTGTGATTATCACCGACTATTTACATGCCTGACTGTTCCTTGAAGCTCATATTGCTCGGAACATTACTAAAAGACAATTGTCTCTACTCTATCAGCTCACAGAAGCAGATACATATACACAACAAGTGTAATAATCAGTGTTTGATTTCTTTTCATTCGCATGGCGAAAGTACTATGTACTGGGTGAGAGCACCTGCCATTAAAACATCAGCTAGTGCAAATCTTGATATGATCGCCATTGATTATGAACTACTTTATCACTGCCTAGGCCACCTCTCTCTGAACGTCCTATATGCTGGGCATAAACATATTAAAGATTTCCTGGACGTGAACATTCCGTCCACTGAGCCAATTTGTCCTGGCTGTCAGCTAGGCAAGCAAGCCAATCGCCCCTTCTCCTCTAATGAAGTGTGTGCAAGTAAACCCTTTGAACTCGTGCACTCGGATCTTAAATCATTTGAGGTGGAATCATGCCACAAGCACAAGTACATCATTGTTTTCTATGACAATTATACATCCATGGGCTGGGTTCAACGCCTGCATTCTAAGGATCAGGCCTTATTGGCCACAAAGGAGTTTATAAAATATGTCCAGACTCAATACAACACACCTATAAAAGGGTGGATGTCTGATGGAGGGGAAGAATACAAATCAAAAGCCTTCAGGCAATTGATGTGCGATAATGATATTCATGTCTATGATTCCGCACCTCATACCCCACAGCAAAATGGATGTGCTGAGCAATTTATTCACACCATCATAGTTAAGGCTCAGGCAATGCATCTTCACGCTTGCCTACCTCCTTCTTACTGGGAATTTGCAGCAATGCATGTGGCTCACATTTATAACCACACTCCTAAGAAAGGGCTCAACTGGAGGACGCCCTATGAGCTTTTATTTAAAGTTCCTCCAACAGTTACTCATCTCCATGTCTTTGGATGTGGTGCATATGATCATTTACCAGTGGACACTTGTGGAGGTAAGCTGCAGCCTAAATCTCAGCTTACGATCTATCTAGGGGTTGCTCCTGGAAATGAGCGCAATTACCTATTCATGCATCCAGACAACTTCCTCAACATCTATGCACACACAGTGTTTGATGAGAACCTATTCCCATGCTGTGCTGGAGCGCAGCCTCACAAGCCTGTGAGCGAAGTTCCTCACCACCCCCACCAGCATGACCCTCCAGCGGCCCCTCCATCTGATGATGTTGAGAATGATTTACCACTGCCATCACCACCTCATGGTCGCCAACCTTATGTTGCACCACCTCCTGTGCAAGACCCCTCACCTGACACTCCTTCAGAGTGCATAAGGACCCCCTCCCCACCTCCTCCACCTCCGCCTGTTACCCCTTCTCGGAGGATTCCACAGTTGGATGCGCCTCCTGCTGTACCCCCTAAGTGACCTGCACATGAACACTGCACTCTGCTGAGGCCTGGGAATGTTTATGGAGAGCACGAACATCCTACTAAACAGATCAAGGAGATTGTGAGAGAGACTCGTTGGAGAGAACTCACAGGTCAATCACAGCCTCCTGCACCGGCGACACCCCCAGTTCCCAATGCAATGCCTCCATCCCCCTCTCCTTCTGAGGACGATATTGAATGCATAGTCCATGAAGGGGGAGAAGTGCTGGTTTCTTACCTATGTGCAAAGGCTGTCCCTTTGGACAATAAGGGCCTTGAGCCCAATTATTACGAATGGTCCTACCAAGACATTCAGCATTTACCTGAACCAGAGCAAAAGCAATGGTTTGAGGCCTGTAACAAGGACCTTATGATGTTGAAAGAGCATAAAGTGTACAAGTTAGTTAATTGCCCGACTGGCTGCAAGGTCATTAAAAATTGTTGGATCTTTGATGTCAAATCAGACAGTCGGAAGAAAGCCTGGTTAGTTGTAAAGGGATTCTCACAAACTGAAGACCTTGACTTTGATCAAATATTCAGCCCAGTGGTGCACTTTGAGACAGTGTGATGCATGCTCACCCTTGCTGCCCTTGAAAACTGGCATATATCCGGTCTCAATGTGAGATCTACCTATCTATATGGCAAATTAGATGTGGAAATTTATGTGGAATTTCCTGAAGGATTCTCCCCTCCTCATCTTAAGGGGAAAGCTCTTAGATGACTCCATGCCCTATACGGGCTCAAACAAGCAGAATTAGCTTGGTGGAAGGCTCTCAATGAGTCTATGAAAGAACTTGGCTTTGAGCATCTTAAAACTGATGCTGGCCTCTTTATATTCAAGAAAGGCAAACAATTTGTCCTCGCCATCATATATGTTGATGATGCCTTGTTCTGCAGACTCTCAAAGGCCCTAGTTGAGAAACTAAAGGCTGCCTTTATGAAAAGGTGGGAATGCCACAATCTCAGAGATGCTTGCAAATTCCTCTCGATGAACATCCATCAAGATGGTTGCCGATTGTTAATCGATCAGTGCAAATACCTCGAAAAAGTACTTGAACGGTGCAGCATGATCAATGCAAGGCCCGCTCATACACCCTTACCTTAGGGTTATCAACCTGAGAAGAATGTAGCCCCTGTCAACCCAGAACTTCGGACGTGATTCCAGACAGTGATTGGCTCATTAATGTATCTAATGCTTGGTACTTGCCCTGACATAGCTTAAGCTGTCACACAAATGGCACGAATAGCTGCCAATCCATTACAAGAGCACTTAGATAAGGTCCTTTATATTTGTTGTTACCTCATCGGTACTCATGAATACTCACTTGTCTTTGATGGATCATCAGGAACCGGCTTAACTGCCTGCACAGACTCAGATTGGGGTGTAGATCCTGATACTTGCCACTCCCAAATGGAATTTTACATTAAATTGGCGAATGCAGTTTTCCTCTGGAATTCACACCTCCAGAAAACTACAGCTCTCTCTTCCATAGAAGCTGAATATATGGCTTTGAGTGATTGTTCTCGCCAAGTCCTATGGATCAAACAAATGTTTGGTAAATTAGGTTTCAATTTACAACCAATTCCTATTTGTGGTGACAATCAAGGTTCCATTTTTATGGCTAACAATCCTGTTACTGAACATCGCACAAAACACATTCCCATTCATTTTCACTTTGTACGTGATGCCGTTACCGATCGACACATAGAGATCTTCTATATCAAAGGGATTGACAATCCTGCTGATATGTTCACTAAGAACCTCGGATATGTCAAATTCGAGCAATGTAGGTCTCAAATCAGTGTTGTGTTCAAACACACCACTAGCTGGAACTAGTCGTGCGATGTAAACTACCACTCTTATGCTTTTGTGTTGAATGGCACGCTAAGCAAGGGGGAGTGTTGAACAGTACTGTAGTATACGATAACTAGTAGACATTACATAGTAGAACTCAGCCCTTTGAGTTTGAATATCACTCTTGATTCAGAATGAACATCATCTCTGTTAGCAATCAACATCCACAGGTAAGTACCAAGTGATCTGCATTATGCCTGTCTTCAACACTTTGGACTTCCAGATGACCTCGAACAATGAGTCCAACTACAACTAACTGTTCTAAAGTCATACCACCACCCAGAGGATCCACACCCAATGTCCAATACCCTCAACTCAGCTAAGTTTCTAATAACCAAATCTGCACTTCAGACTACTGCACTTTCTTCTTCATTGTTGCAGCATACTCATGATTTATCACATTGTCATTCCGTAGCATCACCCGCTGCACCACCAATTGTCATCAAGCGAGAGCCTGTGTTTATCCAGACTTGGACATGTCTGTTCTGCAATGGTGCCAGTCACCATACAGGGAATTGTCCTTCATTGGCAGAGTACCTACAGACTGGCAAGGCCAGCATAGGCACAGATGGTCAAGTATATCTCCCAGACAGAGGACACATTCCACACCCTTCCAAATCCAGTTGTCTTCATGATATTTTGGACCAGATTGCATCAGAAAGCTCTAATACAATAGTTGCCACGTATACCAATGGTTACACACTGCCACACTTCACCACCGGATTATTCACAGTATCCTCCCCAGACACTGACACTAATTTAAAAATCGATCCATTGGTCTTCATGACATTCATCTATGACACAGATAGAGACTCAGATAGTGTTTTAAAGTCCAGTTCAGTCCGGTTTTTTGACCCCAAAATAGTGCAACTGGACCAAGACCGGTCCGTGTGCTGTCATAGCGTGGGATTTGCGCTTAGCTGTGATGTGGGGAAGTGTAGCACTCACTCTCAGCCATTGATAACACCTTGGATCGCGTAATTCGGTCAATACAATGCCGAGATATCAACATTTTCGGGTGGCATGTTATTAAACCATAGATATACTTGTAGTAAAGCAGGGAAAAGTCATAAAAATATGCAGAAATTATGGGAAGTGGGGGAAAATGGTAGCAGTCCACCCATATAGTTTGTGAAGCAATCGGTCACAGTCCAGACCAGTTGCAAGCAGTCCAGTCTGGTCCAGTTGTGGACTGGACTTTTAAACACTAGACTCAGAACCATCGCTTACAGATTTGGACTCAGAATGTGGCTCGGAGCCATTGCTAATGGATACAGATTTCCAGCTGTTCTTCACTAAGGCTTGGGAACAATACTGAGCAGATAAACTAGCCGAGCAGTTGAGACAAGCTATGCCTCATGAAATATCCTGACCTCTGACACCATCCATCCTGCTGTACACGCCACCGCCAACTGTCAGGGACATTTCGTTCACAGCCTGGACATCACCCAGATCTGTGTTGCCACAGACCAGATCAGTTTCTTCACTACATTGTCATAACATTCCACCCACTGAGTCCAACACTAACTCGTTATCTAGCCCAAGTCCGACAATCCATGTGCTAACCGTCAGTGCATCTGAAGACAATAATGATAATGATGGCTACAAAGTATTACTCCTTTGCCAGACACTCACAGTTCTGATACAGTGGTGTCACAGTCCGTTGATTCTGGATGAACTACTTTTGCTTCTTGCTACCCATTTCTTCAATCCACCATTCCATCTATTCTGTTCCAATCATTCTCCAACCCACACATGCCATTGTTGCATTGTGCCATTGCTGTCATTACCCTCCTTCCTTCTTCAACCTGCCCACCATTGCATTGTGATCCAATTTGTCGCATTACTTATCCATCCATGATTGTACCAGTCCACTCTGGCATGGATCCTCTTGAGGAGGATACCCATGCAGCCCCTGATTCCATAGGGATATCCACCAATGATTCAGACTGATCACCATTTCCATTTACTGAGGTTTCCAACCTCCTACCTTCTTGCTCAAACATTTTCTGCTAACTTCTGATCTGTTAGACTGCATTACTGATAGTATCCTTTCCATCAAGAGCATGCCGGTACCTTCTTTCACCCTTTCTCTCCTCCCCTCCTTTTGTTCTCCTGCAATTCTGCCTATCTGTTTGTCTCTGGACCCATCCAATCTGGTCGTACCTTTTGACGTCTGGATGGATCAGATTCATCATACACACAAACCGCTAGATCTTACTACTGACGAGATCCATAATTACTCCCCCACCCCCATCATAGATGAGTATCCGGATGACCAGGAGGTCATCATTACCAGTTCCCTAGGGGAGGCAGCTTGCTGCCACTCACTTGGTTTACTTTACGTGATTTCCAAAGCAGAAACAACAGATATTGGTTATACAGTCTGTTCTCGAGAAATACCAACAACAAAGAAGGTTCCAAATATGAGTATGATCTATACTACAATGATCCATATCTCACCGACTACGGATGACTACTGTCTGTATCGGTCCAAGGATCCACCCCACCTTCCACTACTATCTGTCTTACCCTGGGATTAGTCCAGTGATCTGATCTGTTCATTCTGCAGAATATCCAAAGAAAGCATAAAAAACCATCACTAAAAATGTTTACAGATTACTATCATACTATACAGAAACATCATCAAAAAAGAAACAAACAGTCTATTCCTTTCAGTTTCATTCTGTATCTCACAATGTGTCCACTGTTCCTATATCTGTTCAGACTTCTTCCGCATACTGAGACACAGCACTTGTTTATTCTATACTTATCTATCACCATCCAAAAAAGAACAATGTCTACAGGGCAATCTGAAGGAGCAGACACAAAAGCCACATGAAGAAAACAAGTTGTGTTGGACACTTGCATATCCAGTTTTGCCATTATACCATTACATTTGTATCACTCACTTCTTTTATTCAAACTTAGACTTCAGACTTGAACATGGACATGGATACGGATGGATACATTTCAGGACTATTGTACAACAACAAGGCGACTATGAAAATACAGACTACTATTTGACTTCCTCCATCAATTCATCCATCATCTCCAGGAGTCCAATGTGTTCTGCTTGAAACTTCATCATCGCTGATTGGATGTGCTGAATCCGAGCACGGATGAGCAGCATTTGCTTGGACAACTGTCCACATGTCTTCATGGATCCGGACCAAGCACCTAAGTCCATCACGGACTTCTTCACCACTCTTGCCTATCCCTTGCCTTTCCCTGACAGCTTTTCAATGTATTCCTCCTCTTAAATCTCTATGACATCTGGAGATGCTTGATAACACAAGGTGCTAGCCTTCAGATTAGTCTGGGTTGGCCACACTACATTGGCATTAGCACCATACCATGACAAGTGT
>JBBPQU010000977.1:0-12385 GCA_038092655.1 Boletus sensibilis
TTTGCCTTTTTTGAATATAAAGAGGCCAGCGTCTGTTTTGAGATGCTCAAAGCCGAGTTCTTTCATAGACTCGTTTAGAGCCTTCCACCAAGCTAAACCTGCTTGTTTAAGCCTGTATAGGGTGCGGAGTAATTTAAGAACTTTCCCCTTGAGATGAGGAGGGGCAAATCCTTCAGGGAATTCCATATAGATTTCCTCATCTAATTTGCCATATAGATAGGCAGATCTCACATTGAGACCGGATATGTGCCAGTTTTCAAGGGCGGTGAGGGCGAGCATGCAACGCACTGTCTCAAAGTGCACCACTGGGCTGAATATTTGATCAAAGTCTAGGCCTTCGGTTTGCAAGAATCCTTTCGCAACTAACCGGGCTTTCTTCTGATCGTCTGATTTGACATCGAAAACCCAATGATTTTTAATAACCTTGCTGTTTGTCAGGCAGTCAACTACCTCATACACTTTACGCTCTTTCAACATCGTGAGCTCCTTATTACAGGCCTCGAACCATTGCTTTCGCACTGATTCAGGTAAGTGCTGAATGTCTTGGTAGGACCATTTGTGATAATTGGGCTCAGGGCCCTTATTGTCCAAAGAGACAGCCTTTGCGCACAGGTAAGAAACCAGAGCTTCTCCCTCTTTACGGACTATGCGTTCAACATCGTCTTTGGAAGGAGGGGGGGATGGAGGCATTGTACTGGGAACTGGTGGTGTCGCCGGCACAGGAGGCTGTGATTGGCCTGTGAGTTCTTTCCAACGAGTAACTTGTTCAATTTCCTTGATCTGTTTAGTAGGATTCTTGTGCTCTCCATATACATTCCCAGGCCTCAGCGGAGGGCGGCGTTCGTGCGTGGGTCGCTTAGGGGGTACAGCAGGTGGTGCATCCAATTGTGGAATCCTTCAAGGAGGAGTAACAGGCGGAGGTGGGGAGGGGGTCCTTGTACGCTCTGAGGGAGCGTCAGGCAAGGGATCTCGTACAGGAGGTGGTACAATTTGTGGTTGTCGACCACGAGGTGGTGATGGTGGCGGTAAATCATCCTCAACATCATCAGATGGAGGGGCCACTGGTGGGTCATGCTGGTGGGGGTGGCGAGGAACTTCGCTCACAGGCTTGTGAGGCCGAGCCCCAGCATAGTGAGGGAACAGGTTTTCATTGAACACTGCATGTGCGTAGGTGTGGAGGGAGTTGTCCAGGCACATGAATAGGTAATTGTGCTCATTTCCAGGATTAACCCCTAGGTAGATCATAAGCTGAGACTTAGGCTGCAGCTTTTCTCCATGAGTGTCCACTGGTAAGTGAACATATGCGCCGCATCCAAAGACACAGAGATGGGAAACGGTTGGAGGAACTTTGAATAAAAGCTCATAGGGCGTCCTCCAGTTGAGCCCTTTCTTAGGGGTGCGGTTATAAACATGAGCCGCATGCATTACTGCAAATTCCCAGTAAGAAGGAGGTAGGCAAGCATGAAGATGCATCACCTGAGCCTTGTCCATGATGGTCCAAATAAATCGCTCAGCACATCCGTTCTGCTGTGGGGTGTGAGGCGCAGAATCATAGATATGAATTCCGTTATTGCGCATTAATTGCCTGAAGGCTTTTGATTTGTATTCTCCCCCTCCATTGGACATCCACCCTTTGATAGGTGTGTTATATTGAGTCTGGACATATTTTATAAACTCCTTTGTGGCCAATAAGGCCTGATCCTTAGTGCATAGGTGTTGAACCCAGCCCATGGATGTATAATCGTCATAGAAAATAATGATGTACGTGTGCCTGTGGTAAGATTCCACCTCAAATGATTTAAGATCCAAGTGCACAAGTTCAAAGGGTTTACTCGTGCACACTTCTTTAGAGGAGAAGGGGCGATTGGCTTGTTTGCCCAGCTGACAGCCAGGGCAAATTGGCTCAGTGGACAGAATGTTCATGTCTGGAAAATCTTTAATATGTTTTCGCCCAGCAAGCAGGATGTCTCATGAAGGATGGCCTAGGTGGCAATGAAGTAATTCATAATCAACGGCAATCATATTGAGATTCGTGCTAGCTGATGTTTTAATGGCAGGTGCTCTGACCCAGTACATAGTACTTTCGCCATGCGAATGAAAAGAAATCAAAGGCTGATTGTTACACTTATTGTGTATGTGTATCTGCTTTTGTGAGCTGATAGAGTAGAGACAGTTGTCTTTAAGTAATGTCCCGAGCAATATAAGCTTCAAGGAACAATCAGGCATGTAGATAGTCAGCGATAGTCGCACAACATTGCCTTTGAATTGAATCAAGACGGTGCCATGCCCTTTGATAGGAGCATGACCACTGGCTGTCTGGGTGTACCGTTGCTCCATAAAGACTTGGTACTTGATGAAATCATCAATATTATTGGTGAAACGGAAGGAAGCTCCCGAATCGAGAAGCCACATCTGGTCTTCAAGATCCATTATCCGTGCTTTTCCCTTACTGGTGGCATTGTGCTTATCACACGAATCGCACTCTGCATAATCGGGTAGTGGTAGTATATTGTCCATATTGTCACTACCTACTACAGACGAGAGAATGTACTCTATATACTGTGGTGAATAATGTCGCTCATCAGTGTCTGTGAGGTGTGAGGAGGACTGAGACATGTACTGGTGGTCAGAGACCGTCGTGTCAAGGTTGAAGTACTGCTTGTAGTCCATATAGTAATCCCCTCCTTGCTCCGAGCCAAGGGAGACACAGTCTTCGTCATCAACCTGGTAGACTGTACCCCCCTCAATTTTATCCTTGAGGCGGTGCAACAATTTGTCAGAGATGTCCTCAATGTAGGCATCCTGGTGAATCTGGGAGAATCCAGAGGGACTGAAATTCTCCATGCCAAGACAGCAGGAGAGCGAGGTGGAGTGGTGGTGGCCAAAGAGGGAGGTGGAGGCCAATGCCTTGGAGGCACCAAAGGAGGGACCGCAGTTTGCAACCGGGTCGAGGTGGTGGACAGTCTCGATGGTCGCTGGGACCTCAAGGTGGTGAGCAAGGGAGACTGTGTTAAGGGTCTGTTGGAAAGCGGGTGGGCCATAGTGGGCCGCACCAGGGGTGTGAGCGAGTCGACGAGGGTTGACGAGAGGTGTGGTGAAAACTGTTGATGCCGGTTCGATGACCGGCGCTGAGAATGTGAAGGAGGCAGTGGACACTTTGGTAGAATTAGTGTTTGCCTTGCGGCGATCCTCCTGCTTCTTCTTACCAGCTTCGGAGCACGGGCCCCGATGCTTCTTCTTCTTCTTCCCATCCACACCACCTTGTTGCTGCTGTGGCTGCTGGCTGGAGAAGCCTTGCTGCTGTTGTGAGAACTGAGGGTCCTGACCCTTGTGCTTGACAGCACTGATCTTGTTGGCGTGTTCACCTTGGGGCTTGCGCCGTGCGACATGTTGATGCCACAACATGGTGGCCATGCGCTCGATCTGGGCAAAGGTGGGGGGCTTCACCTCTTTGGTAGTGTCGGTGAGGTCGTCGACTGGTCTTAAATTGAGGACCTGGGCGATCACATCCATATAGTGAGGGAGCTTGGCGAGTATGATCATCACCTGGACGGGGGCCGACACCTCATAGTTATATTCCTTGAGGTGAGCGAAGTGGGTGGAGAGTTTGAGGAAAGCATTGGCGGGATGGTTGTTCTCCGGGATGGTGGTATCCATCATCACTTTAAACTCCATGTAGATGGAGGCGATGGAGGGACGAGAGAACTGAGTCTCGAGTCCGGTCCAGATCTGCACTGCAATGATTGCAGACTGATACTTGTTTTGAAGGTGGGAGTCAAGCTTGAGGATCAGATGCCCCATGGCTTGGTCATCCTCATGGTCCCATGCCTCGACGGCGGTGGCATTGGACTTGTCCTCCTTTGGGGTAGGACAGGTGTTGGACATAACATACCAGAGGCCCTGGGAGTGAAGGAAGGCCTTCATCTTGGGAGCCCAGAAGAGGTAGTTGGGGCCGGTGAGCATAGGGACAGAGGAGGAAAGGTTGTCTTTTGAGGAGGACATGGTGATCTGTTGGAAACTGGGATAGGACGTCAGTACCGATCAAGTTAAAAAATGAGAAAAGGTGGCGAAAGAGTCGCACTTGTGATGCCTAGAGCCCAAGGATCCGGGTGACAGAGTCTCCCCATAGATCTCATGGAGTCGCATGTGTTCTGGCGAAGGTTTCACACTGGAACGTGACTTGTTGCTCAGAGTCAGCATAAAACACACGAGACGGCGGGCACAGGTATCCAAGTGGTGGTGGCAAGCGAGCTTGCACAACACGCCACTCAGGGCTCATAACCTGTAGAGAACAGGCATTATGCAGATCACTTGGTACTTACCTGCGGTTGTTGATTGCTAACTGAGATGATGCTCATTGTGAATCAAGAGTGATGTTCAAACTCAGAGAGCTGAGTTCTACTATGTAGTGTCTAGCGACATGTGAACTATCTACTAGTTATGGTATACTACAGTACTGTTCAACAAGTAATTGTTGACAAAGTTCCCTGCGTCAAATATCAACTTAATACAGATAAGGATCAGCTTGACTACTGGTCATAGGGTATACACCCATGGACGATAGAGTTTTTTGTACTTCAGTCTCCAACTGTAAGTTGGAGGACAAGCCGAGACACTTTTCCAGCTTCCAAACATGAACAATCACTGTGAATTTGATTTTACATGCTACCGAACTAGCTCTTATAGTAAATGTGCATTGCACATTCTTATCACTTTGTTGCACTTTGTTATGAATCTCGGCTGTGAGTACAGGGAAAATGACATTGCCATGTTATGCTAGTCCTTCCAAGGGTTCCTGGTTGCCTGGTGCACCCACATCCAACTTGGACGACATCCCGACAACTCAAAGCCCGTCTGCATGCTTCATCTGTATCACTACACCCACAGCATGCTAACCCTGCGGACAGTAGTGCCAGTATCAGCGATGGATGACGAGCACGCCTGATTGCTTTCTGCGCTCCACGAGCATTTGTTCGAAGTTTGAACAGTTTACTGCACCCCCATTCCCACTTAGACAACATCTCCACCTCCAGTTGTCCTTTTGAGCTGGATGATTGGATCCAGGGTAGTCTGACCATAATATCTGTAGGGGTCCAAGTAAATTTAAATAAATCAAATCACATAGTGCAAGGGGGAAAAAAAACTCGTTTAAGGAATGTGAGGAAGGTCAGGCAGTACAGTCACTTAAATGGCTGGCGTGGCTGAGCAGGGCATGTGTCCCCACCAGGCAAACCTTAATTTTACTGTTTATAGTTGATTACATAATAATTTTCACACAGGTGGTCATGCTCGTTTGCAGGTGCCTGGTCAAATGCTGCAGACAAAACCCTCCTCCACTACCGTGGGAGTCGGGGATTGCCATTGACTTATGACGATAAGCTACGCTTTAAAACGAGGTATTCGAGTACAACACACCTGTAGCGTCGCAGTCTGTAGAACCAGTCGTCCTACACAAACATTAAGAAGGTATGATCAAAGCATGTGCATTTCCCCCTTACCCGAGCTGCGTGACACCAGAAGCGGGGATCGAGCAATCTATGATCGTCTATCGACGGCTTGCCTCATAGAAACGGTCTGGTCAGTGGTCACCAGACTAATCGCCTGACCTGACCAGAACTCCGAGCCACGAAGAATTGAGCGATGCGGCTATCTTAACACAACGACATGCAAGTCCCCCTTCGTCCACGTCTAACGAAATGCTGTAGAACACTTGATGAACACCGAGCTTACCCTCCGACCATATGTCAGTCGATCATTTGCATTACTAGCATTGAGCCATCTCTGCAGATCTGGTTGTCTACCTACATCTGACCTCTCCTCTGATTAGTTCAATCAATCCTCAAGTCAAAATTTGATCCGTGTGTAGAAGCCGCCTCGGGTAAGAATGCCCGGAGAAATCATCACATACTCGTGTTCCCTTCACAGTACACCCCCTGAGCCGGCGTATTGGCCTTGTGCGGTTTTCGCTCCTGATGTCCCTTCCGATAACGCTCAAGGCCGCTCGTGCGGTCAACATAACTTTATACATTCCCAATTGAGTACTATGGTAAGGAGTCTAAATGCCTTTCAAAAGATTGACACTGTGTGGCTCGCATTCCCATACGTGAAGACCGAGTGCATCGCCCAAGTGGTGGACAATGGGTCAGTGCCCCACTCCCTGACTTCACTGTACGAATTCTGAAAATTTCTCTACTTACAGTTATGCATCTATCGCTTTCCTCTGGACTATTCGAGGTTTTAGAGCCAACACCACGTCAGGTGGGCTCATGAGTGCTGATTCCTTCCGTCAATGTAACTGATCTCTACGCGCCGCTCATCCTCTATGATGACTTATTTCGTTTTTCGTTTTTATAGCATCTTTTGCGGAGCGCATACTGATTCTCTCCCATCTCGCACTCTCAAACTTTATTATCCCAACTCTTATCTCAATTGTACAGCTCGTTTTGCTCTTCCGAATCGGTGCCACGAACCCGATCGTCTTGAATGACGTCGCATTCGTGAACACCATGGTCTCCGTTTTCGGCGTCGTATTCGCCACAGTATGGGCAGGAAAGGAACATCGGCGGGAGGCAAAAGTGTCCCCGAACCCTTTTGCTTCGGAACGCGAACAGCAGTGCACACATGGGCTGGACGGTAGGAAAGTAGGCTCGCATTTGCTCGTCGACGTTGCGACCACTGAGAATTATCAGAGCGATAACGTGAGCTCTGCCTCTGACAACTTGGACATGGACAATCAAGGTAACAGACTGCTTTCGTTGGTGGTATTTGGTCTTATTGTTCATGATTCCAGACGATGATGGAAAAGCGTGATAGCGCTTTACTTCCGCAGTTAGCCCTACCATGCCAGTGGATGATGGATTCGTCTTGTAACATGTACTCATAATAGATTCCCTTCCCGAACAAGGCTTTGTCTTACAGAACTGTGGCCGCTTTAGACGCACTCTCTCGTCGCGAGCCACACTCAGAGCCTCCGGAGATTGCGCTCAAGCGGCCACCCGACTCCGTATCGTTCCTAGCGACCGACAGACAAGCAGGGTTCGCCACTACATTTTTTCTTTATTCTAGCTTACTCCCTTGACCGAGACCACGGGCTCCGCTCGTGACGCCCTTCTCAGACACTGGAGTCGCATTGACTTATTTCAAGAAGGACCCGGGGAAGTTAACTGCCGCAAGCATCTGAGCTACTACTGAAAAGGAGCCCTAAACGGATGATACCCCTTGTTCTACCTTCAGTAACGGGGACCACCTGGCACTGCCTTGCTAGCAGTCGCGTAGAATAGCGACCGAGAACAAAATAAGATGCCCACTGGCTGGATTGAACAACCGACCTCATCATAATCGATTTTACAAGTGACGCGCTCTACCACTGAGCTAAGCGGGCTCATAGGTTCCACAGGCTTCATTCATGCATCATCTGACATTCACTCCACTTGTGGGGATTGTGGTCCTTCGATGGGCCAGTCCCCGTAGTGAGTGTCTGCGAAAGGCCAGAAACCTTCGCGAAGACCCTGACAGACAGATCTAACGAAAGGTTGTTTTGGATGCTCGGCGAGGAGAGCCTCAAACCGATCCACATTGCTAGGTGTAGAAACACGAAAGATGTCAGGATTGGATGAGATCGTGTGGAGAGCTTCGTGATTGAGGAATTCAGAAGGGGGTGGCCTCGGTAGAGGTTCCGCATACTCCGTCCATCTGACCGTTTTGCTGCATACGTCCGAATTCTTCCCCCAGACCATTTTCCTTTTATGCTTGGGCCCCTCACTGATCCTTTCGTTCATCTCCTCGAGCTTGCGGACAGTCAGGTCCCCGGTGACTTCCACGGCAATTACGGTTGTCGCAGCAGTGGTCGTATTGGCAGTCGTCAGCTGACTTGCGACAGGTTCCCCAGTTCCAATTATGGCAGGGATCGAGCCGCCCGGGCACGTTTCTGTTCCAACGGCGTGCTCTTTCTCCCTTTCGGTCACTGGAATTGGGACCCATTCCATATGGGGAGAGGAATACTGTACGCAGGTCTTCGAATTTGGTAAAATCATTGAGGCGAATGTGTTTCTGATGTGAGGCTCGAAGACGGGCGGCTCGGTCGAATTCGATGACTCGGTCATGGAAGTTAGGTTGGACGGCAGCGAAGAGCTGGGAGATATACGACTCCCATGCGACGTACTCTTCTCTCTGGGGCGGCAAAGCGAACGAAATCACTTGAATGGTCTTGGTGAAGGCAATAACCCACTCTCCGTGGGATCGAACGACTTTCGTTTGCCTAGGCAATTTGACGGACAGTTGGAAGACGTCTCCGGTGTCTTGGGTTTGTTTGGCATCAACCTCGGTGGAATAATGGGCCCCGAGAACCTTGTTGAGGTCGACGGCCAATCCCTTGATGATCTGGAGCCATTGATCGGGAGGGAAGTCGGGAGATCCCGGCGAGAGGAGGATTTTTCGGACGACGAGAGTGGGGTCTGAAGCCCAATTGTCGAGGAGGTCAAGGACTTGTTGAAGGTCGGAAGCGAGGGCTGATCGGGCAACCTCGACAGAAGGTCTCCACAGGAAGAGAGATTCATCAATAGCTCCCCATCGTCTTTTCGTTTGGACCTCCTCATCACTTTCCGTGTCTTCGCGGAGGGCTCCTGACGATCCTGTTCCTCTTTTGGAGGACTGTCCTCCACTTCCTCGCTCATCTCCCTCTCGCTGGTCACTACCGGCAACGTCGTCAACAGATGACTCCCGAGTTTCAACGGTCTTTCCGCGCCGCTTGGCGTTTGCCCGATCAAGGTCAACCTGGTCGAGCATTTCGAGATAGGTGGCAAAGGCTTGCATTTGGGATTCATCAGGGGAGTCAGAGCGCTCTGGCGAGGCATCGGAGATTGCCTTCTGAATGTCGAGGACAACCTGGGCTTTTGGCTTTCCACCTCGTCGATACTCTGAAACAAGGCCGACGCATTGTCGGGAGAACGAGAGTCCGTCGTCGTCATGAGACGACCCCCCAACCTCTCGAGGAGAGAGGGTACTTGAAGATCCTTCGACATGTCGGGACATGAGGAGAACCGAGTTGGACGATGGGAATGTAGTGACGAATAAGTAGCGAAAATTACAAGGCTGTATGCTAGCGAGACGGTGAAAGAAGGTTAGAACGAGCAGGACGTAGGTATGGCTGGCACGTACCTAGCGAGACGATGGGAGGAGGCTGAAGAGGGGGAGGCTCCCTCGGGCTCCATCACACTCACTACGGGGACTGGCCCACTACTTGGGATTTCTCTCGTCATCCGTGCAAAGATGAGTCAGAGCGGGACTTCCTTCGAGCCCAAATTGACAAGGAGGTTGATGTCGGAAGGTATTCAGCCCCGTTTGGTCCTGACCTCCTTCCAGGCATGTATAGCATGCCAATCCATGCCGTACCTAAGCCAGGCTCTGATAAACTTCGACTCATTACCAACCACAGTGCGAGTGACTTTGCGCTTAACAATATGATTTCCCGAGATGACATAGCTGGTGTTACTCTGGATAACGTCCAGGACCTTGCCAATGCATTACGAGTGTATCGAGAAAATGGGGGTGATGAAGATGACCTCATTGTGTGGAAAGCAGACGTGTCCGAGGCATATAGGCATATGCCGATGCACCCGTTGTGGCAAATCAAACAGGTCGTGTCCTTTGAAGACAAGCGGCATGTGGATCGTCGGAACGTCTTTGGAGGCCGTGCTTCACAGCGAATTTTTCACGCCTTCATGTCGCTCGTCACCTGGATCGCCGTAATGAAACTCCTCCTCCAATTTCTTTTCATCTACGTCGATGACTCCTTCTCGTTCCAGCGTAATCGTCTTCTCACCTGGTACGAGCCCTACCAGAAGTCTCTCCCTTCGGGGCTCGTCAAAGTTCTTAGGCTATGCGACTATATTTCTTCACGCAGCATGGGGCACGGCATGCCTTAAGGGACTTTCAACGTGTCGCAGGACACCTGAATTGGGCCCTTAATGTCAACCCCTTGCTCAGGCCAGGGCTCTGTGCTGTCTATCGTAAAATGGCTGGAAAGCTACATCAGCATGCCTTAATTTGGGTCAACCGAGACGTTGAGCGGGAACTCAATTGGGCCCTCCATCACTTGGACCAATCGGACGGAATCTTTATCATCAAATCAGTGTCCTGGGATTACCATCACCTACCTGGCTCCGCTGTTCGTGTCTATTGCGATGCGTCTTCGCTTGCACTAGCACTTTGGTTCCCCGGAACAAACGAAGGGTTCCAGGCCCAGGTGGATGCTGATCACGCTGCTGAAACTATCTTCTACAATGAAGCACTCGCAGTCTGTGCGAGCATTCAGCATGCTTCTTCCCGTCTTCAGATCGGCGGTCGTTTGGCTGTGTTTACCGATAGCCTCAATACGGTTCAGATGTTCAACTCTCTGGCAGCTCTCCCCCACATGAACTGGATGCTCATTTCGGTCGTCGATGTTCTGACTTCATGTGCACTAGATCTCCGGGTCTTCCATGTCTCCGGAGTTCACAACACCGTCGCTGACCATTTGTCGCGACTCCGCAATGCTGCAGCTAACAAGTGTGCCCCAGATATCGCAATATCTACCTTTCAACCCCCTCCGAATGCGCTGGGGGCACACAAAAAATGATCACCTCGGGACTCCCTGCCAGGCAGCCTGTTCGGAGGCCTGGTCGATGGAACGTCTCCTTTCGGAACGTTCCATCACTCTCGGCATGTCGCTCAACAGTTCCACCAATCGTGCATATTCTTCTCATCTCAACTCTTACATCAACTTCTGCCATCTCCATCATTTTCCCATTGAACCCACCCCCGACATCCTCTCCTTCTTCATCACTTATATGTCCCACCACATCAATCCTCGATCCGTCGAAACCTACCTTTCGGGTATCGTTGCTCAGTTAGAACCTTTCTACCCCCATGTCCGTGACGTGGGTCAATCCCGTCTGGTCGTGCGGACTCTGAAGGATGCTCTTCGACGTTTCGGTACTCCCACTAAACGTGTCGCGTCCCTCACCTGTCATGACCTACTTAACGCTGCTGCTGCTATTCCTTCCCTCCTCACATACGACGACCTCTTGTTCCTTTCGCAGCTTAACACTGGTTTTTTCACCCTCCTTCGCCTCGGTGAACTCACCTGGCCGGATGCTGTTGCTGCGCGTGACTACAGCAAGCTCATTTTTCGACATTCTGTCCGCGTCTCCGACTCTAACTATCGTTTCGACCTACAAACGGACAAGGCTGATCACCTTTTCGAAGGTAACAGCATTGTTGTCTCGTGTCGCCATGTTGCGCCGGATCCTTACGATCTCTTCGTCCGCTTCTTACGTGCGCGGGACGCTCTCTTTCCCTTCCATCCACACCTTTGGTTGACGCGCTCGGGTATCCCACCAACCCGCAACTGGTTCCTCGCAAAATTATGTCGCTATTTCCCCTCACCTTCCTTCGGCGGGCACTCCATGCGAGCGGGGGGGGCCACCTTCCTCGCCGCTTCTGGCGTTCCTCCTGCTCAAATCCAGGCAGTCGGACGTTGGCGGTCCGACACATGGGAGCGGTACATTTGTACCCACCCCGCGTTGCTCCAGGCTATGCTCTTCCCCGTGCCTTGACCTCGTACGCTCTTCGTCATCAATTTATCTTTCTCTCTTGCCTACAAAACAACACACAAAAAAAAAAAACCTCCCTCCCTTCCCTTCTCATAGGTTTATAGTGCTGCATTCACGTACTCAGTTGTCTGCACGAGTTTCTGTCCCCTCGCGAAGTTGATTTCTTGCTTTACATCTGTATAGGCTGTCAGGCAGATCTGGTTCTCTCTCCTGTCGCACGATCATCTGTATTGTCTCGTTCAATTCCCATAGGATCGCTCATCCCGAGCGATCGCTTTTCGCTGGCTCAACTTGTCCTTCCCTGAGGGCCGTCTCAACGCGAAGTCGATTAGAAAAAAATCGCATTGTTATGATAGTGTTGTGCTACTCGGAGACAAAGTAAAGGCGTAAGACCTTCCAATACACATAGCCAAGAGTACCTAGGATCTATGCAGTCCAAACCTTGGTGATCAACTCTGTCAGACCTAGCGCGGGACTTAGTTCCCAACAACTCACACGACATCAGAACGGTGAAGAAAAACCCACCAATGTCATTTGTGTTGAACTGGTAGACGCCGACCAAAACGCCAACGGTCGCGGTCCTGAGCGTCCAGGTTGTCAAGGAACCAAGGATGGGGAACTTGCGCTTATGGAGATAGTCGACGAGTATAGCATCGAACTACACACTGAGAGGTTAATGATATAAAGTGCCTAAGACAATTCGCGATGTTGTGCCTACCCCGATGTGACTGTGCATCACGAGTGAGATACCCAAGAGACCGTCAAGGACGGGGTAAGCCGTGCCAGACGTTGCA
>JBBPQU010000978.1:0-12381 GCA_038092655.1 Boletus sensibilis
AGTACCATAGTACATGCTGCACCGAGAACTGCAATAATGAAAAACACCTGACTCATGTTGCATTGTCGAGCCTCGAGCGCCCTTGCCCAACGACACGAAACTCGGTGGCTCCGAGCACCGAGGATTGTTTCAGAGGCACGTCTCCTGCCGAGTCCTGCGCGGTCGGGACAATTGACGGTCTAGAGGTTTTGCCACCGGCAGATGCAACTAGAGACCATTTGGTCGAACGTGACATTCAAGAGAGTCGGGGGGAAGAGTCTGCGCTGGAAAGAGGCTCCCACAGTGATGTGTGCAGGAGTTTTCTCCAACTCGATGCACTGACGACTGTAGAAAAAAAAAGATGCTAAGTGTCCATTGTGGTGATGCGACCTACGACTCGGATCCACGCAGGTATTCCAGTCATGTGGCAGTCCCAAGTATCAAAGGCCTCGTTAACACTGCACTGCGGGTGAGACAGGGTTGTAGATATGAAGCAGGGTGACACTCACGTACGGAGTTGTTGGAGCCTTGTCTGAAGTTGTTGGGCGGTCATCTCGAGACACTTGACATGGGTAGTAGTGTGGTCAAGGAGGGAAACCTTGCTTGACTTCTGGTTGGAGTCGGGGTGTGTGTCCTTGAGTTGACGGTAACCGTCACGAAGCTCATCACGACGCCTCTGCTTCGACTCGATGCGCTGACGACGAATAGTCTCACGACGGACACCGGTAGTGTTTCCAGCTGTGATCGCGGGCTGGAACTCATCATCGTCCTTGTCGGAATCTTCATTGCGGGACTTTTGTCTCAGGGTCTTTACCGCCGAACGAGTAATGGGTGCCACAATGCAATTGAAGCGATGAGATCGGGGAACGGATGCATATGGAACCCTGTGGACGGGAGGGGCGTAAGGACGACTGGGGGAGGTGGTAGTGTAGTTGGCGCAGGGGGTGTATGGCCTCGACTGAAGTTGTTTGGCGGAGATCGCGAGATACTTGACGTGGTTGGTTGTATGGTCAACGAGGGAAACCTTGCTTGACTTGATTCATCAAAGATGAAAAATGGGTGGAAGTGGACAGGTACTTACGAAGTGTTAGTGGTGAGAAAGAGCATGTATATAATTAAGATGCAATCTCGAACGAGTGGTGATCTGCATACTTGTTGATGTAGAAGGAGTTGAACACGTCGTATGAGTGATGCAGCTTTATTTCGGGTGGAACGGGGTGAGTGCCATAGACGGGTATTAGATGTGCTGCACGGTAAATTGAGTCAATGTGGATAATAGCATAGCTGGGTTTATGGTTGGGAAGAGTGGCCGGGCGAACGATCCACATTCCAGTGAGTTCATCAGGCTCCTTGTCAACCTTATCAAACCAGCGTATGACTGCACAAGGATAAGCGACACCTTTATAGACGAACAAGAAAAAACAAAAAACGCGGGCAATTTCGTACCCGTCCATTCCATCTGTGTCCGCGTCCATTCCGATGAATACACAATCATAACATGGGCCCTCACCCCTCCACGTTGGACAGGATTGGATGTATTCCTTGTGCATCCCACCAGACCTGCTCAAATCGCTGGGCACATAAAATCAGGATGATGCGGAATTAACCACGGATATTGGCCCATCAAAGTAGGGAAGTTCAAAATGCGGAATGGTCATGATATCACATGTATCGTTGGGGTTTAGGTGTTCAAATAGAAAGCGTTGGAACAGGATTGTCAAGTCAGGAATGGCGAGCTCTATGGCTAGTGCATGCACAGTTCTAGCACATTTAAGTTCTATAAGATCATCTTAGTAAAAGTGAGTCCACAGATGATAAATATGCAAGGATGCACGTCGACTTTGCGAGAGCTCAATGTGTGCCATGAATATGATTTCGCCATGGTCTGCTTCCCCATCATTGTTGTCAGCTGTAACACTTGCTGAAGTGGGCCCGGGGTTTGCAATGTCCAGCATGGTGCTGGAATTGTCTGCAGATGCAGTAGGTGGGGCCATTTGAGCTTTGGTGGTTGGAAATCAGCTATTAAGCTTACAATTAATATACCATGCATACCTATTAAGCTAAGAGCACTTGATAGGCAAGTTCCATTGAGCATTCCACAACTGGTGAAGTTGGTATGCGCAGCTGAAAGCTTGTCGAGTCACTGATTGGTAACAAGTATTTGACTGAGGGCCTTGTACTTGTTCAACCGGCAATATGGTTTCTTCACTGCAGTGATATGTTTGTTCTCTGTTATCGATGAACAGAGCCCATTTGGTGTGCCAAAGAGTCAGATTAGTTGATGGTAATGCTTTATAGAATGTTGGCGGGGCAGTGAAAATGTCACAGTAATGCCTGTCCTTTTAAAAACTTCCCAGTAGTGGTAGAAGCATTGGGTTGCATTGTTAATGCTGCTCAGTGTGGAATCCGTGATGGTGTTCTGACGGACGAGATAACAAAATTCTGTAAATGTGCGGAAAGTGCGCACAATGTCGTCTGGGACATAGCCTTCTATTGCTGCAATGTAAACCTTATAGGTTCCATTATGAAAAATGAAAGAAAAGAATTGTGAGTAGGGCAGACAAACCTTCATCAGTGCCTTGGAGTCATTACTGGTCCATTGTTTGAATCCCTGGCCCTGTGGGAAGTGACGGAGGCCAGTAAAAGGTGCTACAGCGGCAATACTATCATGGAATATTCAGTGATGAATGAGAGAAAGTAGAGTACTTGTACCATGTACTGTCTGTCAATGTCATCCATGATGCGTTCCGCTTGTCACGTCGATCCTGATGTTAGTAGAATAAACTTTTCTACCCAATCTACCAAATGATCCTTAAACACTCCCTTGATCAGCTGGTGGAGTATATCTGGGGCAATGAGTTCATGTATGTCAGCATGAGGGAAGTCATTTGTAAATGGCTAGGAAGAAACCATAGCTGATCTCTATCACCGCACGAATGAAGTAGTAGAGAATACATACAACAAGATTGCCAACGATACCAAATTCATACCACATTTGATCCAATGTAGCATTCTGAAACAGTGTTTTGGTCAACTGCTGGCAACGACTTAGAGTGTCCAGATCAGAACCAAGGGTACCACATGTTGTGGTACAGCTGCAATGTGTATTGTTAGTGCTAGTGTCCACTGTGCTCTCTAAACTTGAACAGTAGAGTAGACTTACCGTGCACACCAGCTGCGGACAATGCAGGCCAGCAGTGCCTGCTCCTCATAGTCAGCTATATATGGGCCAAGCCCATATATTGTCTTTCAGAAGTGTCCATCACTGTAGTGAACAATCTTGGGCTTCTTCATCACCGGTTTCAGGCTTTGAAGGATTGCAGACAGTGAGTTATGAAACAGTTAGTGGCAGAACATTCAAAATTCCTCGTCTGAGGAATATTCCTTCGTAGCTGCATAGATAACATCAGTGAAATATTCATGTACCAGGATATGAACTTACTTTTTGGAATGGAGAGAAATCCAATAACAACTACGGCATCTTGATGCCCTCATCGAACCATATTATAGACATTACCAATTGACATATAGAGCGGGTAATATTCGTTATTGCTGGTTGCAACAGATACAGTAGTCTTGTCACTGCCCAGGACCACCGGGACAAAAGTTGATCCATGTATTGTTGGATCTTCGGCTATTTTATCCTATATAATGAATTATAAGGCACTGAGTCAAGCGTAGCATAAACTCGAGATCAACTTACTGCATGGAGCCATGCCCAATCTCCAGACATGAAATCTTGAAATCTTTGTTCATCATTGTCAACACAGTATTTCCGGTAGGGCACATAGTCAAAATAATTATTGAAATCCAGGTTTGCGAGCATATTGTGAATGCAAGTGAGAGGGTCACGAAACCAAACATTGAATGTTTGGTCCATCCATGGCAGTCAGTTCAACAATGGTTGATGACCTGAATACTTGATGGAAAGTTTTGACCATTTTGTGCCAGCTAATGGAGTGTTGTCAATAACATCATATAAATGTTTTGTGCTTGTGAATGGTGGCATCTTGCACTGGGGATTACTTGGATCTGATTCAAGTAGAGTCGCTGCCCATATATCCATGAGAGCATCAATTTGTTTTGCACTCATCTTGGTGTGTCGATATAGGAGGTCGGCTGTCTCAAATTGGGTATGATTGGTATAAGGAGTCCAGTTATCATTCGATGCAGTATGAAGTGGAGGCAGTTGTGCATTGGGTGGAAGGAAGTTTCCTTGCATATCACAAGGCCAACCTAAAGATAAATTTGTCAGTTGTCATTCAAATGCGAAACAACATGACCTTACCATTCAAATAAGGGTGGAGCACTCGACGCAAGGTCCCACCCATCCTCAATTCTTCATGCCATTGCTGATTTGGATCGTTCTGGTCCTCATTTCCAGCTTGGAATGATACAGAAGAGGACCGTGGCCGCATTGGAGGGCTTGGGGGCAGAGAGGGTGATGGTGTCCTGTATGGTTGACTAATAGTCGGATGGGCTGCCAGATGGTGCTTAGTCCAACCACCAAGGATCTTGAACCAGTGATTAGACCCTGGGTGCTCGCATGGCAACTGCAAAGCAACATTTACAGCATGCAGACCTGTCATTCAAGGTGGCATTTTTGATACTAAGTCTAAAAGTAGTGGAGTAAAGCAAGACACTTTGCATTGAGTTGTTTGCACTCATGGCAGCAAGACTTACAAAAGGTCATTTGGCTCCAAATTCCAACTTTCATACCTTCACACCATACGTTAACATCTTCAGCCTCCCTTCAGCCTTCAGACCGAAAATTACCTGATGTCTCCTCGGTGTACTTGTGAAAAGAATGCGAGTGCCACCCCGAGGCCATTGTTCTCGCTTCACAAGGCAAACAATGGACTAAAGTGGAGAAAAAGGTGGATGAGAACAGCACAGCAGCAGAGCAAGCTGCTGCTGAGAAAGCTGAGCAAGAACGTGTCATCACTATTGCAAAAATGGTGATGGAGCTGCAAGCCAAAGAATAGAATGCCGCTGCACCTGTAAGCCATGTTAATCCATTTGCTCCATCCTGGAACCATACTGATGATGTTACAGGAGGTACAAGCGCCAAAAGCATCTGGCTCGAAGCGCACAAGCTCATCTTCCAACAAGAAATTGGGTAAGGGAGTGGTAGAGCAAGGTCAGTAACAACATCTCTGCTAGGAAACAAGAACTCACTGTATTCATAGGCATCAAGCATCAGACACCATCTGATGTGCAGGTGGTGGCCACAAGTATGAAACCAAAGAAGGCGACAAAGGCCTCACTCAAGGCAATGATCAGTGAGGCCAGCAAGATGATTGCTGGCAATGTCCATGGCGATGCAGTCGAACCCTCACCACAATTAGACAAGAACTCAAACTTGTTACAATATCTAAAGTAGGTACTCACATGTTGTCACATCAACCATGTTACTTCTCACCGAGTCCATGCTGTCATTTGTCAATCTGTTGGTTGCTGACTATGAATCCACCAGGAAGAAGTCCCTTTCTGGCACCATCAAGGGTTGGGCCACACTTGTCCATGAGAAGGCACTCCCAAAGGATTCACCTGGGCCAGAGACAATGCCTGAAATGACCAAATATCGGTCACAAATCAGTCAAAGCCCTAATGAAGACTCACAAATACAACCCTAAAGGATTGCAGCAAGTGAAAGGGAATTTCAAGCGTAAAGACATACAAAGAATACAACTACAACTATATATACTGACTACTAACCGGTTTAGGGCCGGTATGGAATACCATAGAACACGATGGAAGGAATACGACGTAAGCAAGTGGGTAGAGGGCCGATAGAGGCTATACACGATGGGTAAAGGGGAACATCATGAATGAAGTGAAAGGATTGTCCAACATGTGATAAACGCAAGTGCAATGGAAGCAAATATAAACTAAACGATTGAAATGGGCATTGAGATCCAAGATCAAGATCCGATCATATGAAACAAAGTCCGAAATCAAAGAAGAAACTAAATGAACGATCAAGATCTACAAGGATGCCGAGATCCGGGCAAAGTGGCCACGATCAAGATCCAAACGTAAATACTGAGATCTGATCACCAGTTCTATAGATAACACAATGGATAGATCCGATAGACAGATCAAAAGAAACAACGGGTTACTACGCCAGTGCACAGCAGCTGCAACGCAATAAAGATCCACCAATGGACCATGAGACATGATAGGGGTACGAGTAGCAGAGCGCAAACATGAGTACTACAAGGTGAACAGTATCTAGTGACAGCGTAGTAGCATATTGAACAGAGGGACTGAGGATTGAGTATCTAATAGCAGCATAATTGGCATACTAAGAGGGGGACTCAAGGCGGGGTTACAGTAGTTTAACAGACATACTAAGGTCTTGGAGAGGCTTCACACCTAATCAACAATTTTAAAGACTTATTGATTTTGAGTAGGCGTTTCACCTAGTTGGCAGTTTAAAGTCTTACTGGACTTGAATGATTTGGATAGTAAAGACTACCCCCTTCCTACGGTAAGTGTAGGGGAATTGGCGGAAGATGACGAGGAAACAGAGGAGATCATTTCATTGAGATCGTTTCAATGCCCAGTGTGTCTGCATTTGGTGCTCCATCTAGCCAGGCCACGAAAGTGGATACTCCAGCCACTACTAGTACTCAATATTCAGTGACAGATGCTGGTATCACAACCAAATTTGAGGGCTTTGATCTCAATTCTGAGGATGACAATAACAAGGAGAAAGAGGAAATACCGTCCAAGAACAGAGAGGAAAAGTCAAATGACAACATTGCATTGGTGTGTACTCAATACACTACCTCAGAATATACTCACTGAACCAACCATCCTAGGTCATTCCCTCCACTCCCAACAGTGATGTCAAGATTGAGGGTAGTCAAATTCTGCCCTGGTATCCCTCCACTGACAACGACAGTGAGTTTGAGGCCAGTCAAATTCCACCCTGGTATTTGCCTCGTATTCCCTCAGCTGGCAAGAGAAAGATGGAGGAGATTGTTCTGGACAGTGATCCTGAAGGTGATGAAACCACTGAAAGTAAAATGCAGATTGACACCGATGTGACACATGAGATACGAACCACAATGTCAGCAAGTCCTGTTTGTTTCTCCTTCATGTCTCTCTGCACTCACATTCAGTCGACATCACACCAGACATCAGTCAATGTAACCATGGAAGATACTCAGCCAGTGGCAAAGAAGGCCAAGACAGAGGCAGGCAAAGAAACTCAGGTTGAAACATCCACCACCACCACCTCCACAGATGCCATCGAAAGCAAGAAGACTCGGACTGTGGGCACTGAGTCCAAGTCTTACAGCAACTACAAAAATAGTGATCTACCTATACCTGCTGACTACAGATGGATGAACACATTCATGGACACTGCCATTCTTTGGGCTGGTGGACAAGCAAATGTTTGGTCAATTCCTGATGAGACCCTGGCAACAGTGCTCCAGAAAATATTTACCGCCATCTACCCCAAAGTTCAATATGAGGTGACAATTCACAGCACAGTATTTGGTGTCATATGTTACTACTTTCCTTCTTCTTGTTGAACGGTACAGTAGTATACCATAACTAGTAGATAGTTCACACATCACTAGACACTACATAGTAGAACTCAGCTCTCTGAGTTTGAATATCACTCTTGATTCACAACGAGCATCATCTCAGTTAGCAATTAACAACCGCAGGTAAGTACCAAGTGATCTGCGTAATGCCTGTTGTCTACAGGTTATGAGCCCTGAGTGGTGTGTTGTGTGAGCTTGCTCGCCACCACCACTTGGATACCTGCACCTGCCGTCTTATGCGTTTTCACGCCAACTCTGAGTGAACTGTTGTGTTTCTATGTGAACCTTTCGCCAAAACATATGCGACCCAATGAGATCTATGGGGAGACTCTGTCACCCAGATCCTTGGGCTCTAGGTGTTGTAAGAGCGACCTTTTTGCCACCTTTTCTCGTTTTCAACTTGATCGGTACTGACGTCCTACCCCAGTTTCCAAATAAAACCATGTTCTCCTCAAAAGACAACCTTTCCTCCTCTGTCCCTACGCTCACCGGTCCCAACTACCTCTCCTGGGCCCCCAAGATGAAAGCCTTCCTTTGCTCCCAGGGTCTCTGGTATGTTATGGCCAACATCCATCCTACCCCAGCGGAGGACAGATCCAACGCAGCTGCCATTGAGGCATGGGACTGTGAGGATGACCAAACCATGGGGCATCTAGTCCTCAAGCTCAACTCTCACCTTCAAAATAAGTACCAGTCTGCCATCATTGCGGTGCAGATCTGGACTGGGCTTGAGACTTAGTTCTCCAAACCCTCCATTACCTCCGTCTATACAGAGTTTAAAGTGATGATGGATACCACCATCCCTGAGAACAACCACCCCACCAACGCCTTCCTGAAACTCTCTGCCCACTTTGCTCATCTCAAAGAGTATAAATACGAGGTATCAGCTCCTGTCCAGGCGATGATAATTCTTGCCAAGCTACCGCGCTACATGGATGTCATCACCCAGGTCCTAAACCTAGGACCAGGTGACAACCTCACTGATGCTACCAAAGAAGTGGTGCCCCCCACCTTTGCCTAGATCAAATGCATGGCCACCATGTTGTGGCACCAACATGTCGCACGGCGTAAGCCCCAAGGCGAACACGCCAACAAGATCAGTGCTGTCAAGCGCAAGGGCCAGGACCCCCAGTTCCAGCAGCAGCAGCAACAAGGTGGTGCAGATGGGAAGAAGAAGAAGAAGCATCGGGGCCCTTGCTCCAAAGCTGGTAAGAAGAAGCAGGAGGATCGCCACAAGGTGAATGCTAACTCTACCAATCCGCCTACCATCTCTTTCACGTTCTCAGTGCCGGTCATCAAACCGGCATCTACAGTGTTTACCACACCTCTCGTTGACCCTCGTTGACTTGCTCACACCCCCAGTGCGGCCCACTATGGCCCACCTGCTTTTCAACAAACCCTTAACACAGTCTCACTTGCTCACCGTCTTGAGGTCCCTGCGACCATTGAGACTGTCCACTGCCTTGACCCGGTTGCAAACCATGGTCCCTCTTTTGGTGCCTCTAAGGCATCAGCCTCCACCTCCCTCTCTCGCCGTCTCGGTGTGGAGAATTTCGGCCCCTCTGGGTTCTCCCAGATCTATCAGAATGTCTACATTGAGGACATCTCCAACAAATTGTTGGACTGCCTCGAGGATGAAATTGAGGCGGGTATGGCCTACCAGGTCAACGATGAAGACTGTGTCTCCCTCGGCTCGGAGCAAGGGGGGATTATTATATGGACTATGAGCAGTATTTCGACCTTGATGTGATGGTCTCAGACCACCAGTACATCTCTCCATCCTCCTCACACCTTCCAGACACTGACACGCGATTTTATTTGCCACAGTTTGTAGAGTACATTCTCTCATCTGTTATAGGTAGTGATGATATGGACAATATACTACTGCTGCCTGATTATGCAGAGTGCAACTCGTGTAATAAACACAATGCCACCAATAAAGGTAATGCACAGATAATAGATCTTGAAGACCAGATGTGGCTTTTCAATTCAGGAGCTTCCTCCCATTTCACCAACAATATCAACGATTTCGTCAAGTACCAAGTCTTTACAGAGCAACAGTACACCCAGACAGCCAGCAGTCGTGCTCCTATCAAAGGGCACGGCACTGTCCTGATTCAATTCAAAGGCAATATTGTGCATTTATTGCCAACTATCTATATGCCTAACTGTTCCTTGAAGCTTATATTGCTCAGGACATTACTTAAAGACGACTGTCTATACTCTATCAGCTCACAAAAGCAGATACACATACACAATAAGTGTAATAATCAGTGTTTGATTTCCTTTCATTCGCATGGCAAAAGTACTATGTACTGGGTCAGAGCACCTGCCATTAAAACATCGGCTAGTGTGAATCTAGATATGATCGGTGTCAATTATGAATTACTTCATCACCGCCTAGGCCATCCTTCACAGGACGTCCTGCATGCTGGGCGAAAACATATTAAAGATTTTCCGGACGTGAACATTCCATCCACTGAGCCAGTTTGTCCTGGCTGTCAGCTAGGCAAACAAGCAAATCGCCCCTTCTCCTCTAATGAAGTGCATGCGAGTAAACCCTTTGAACTTGTGCATTTGGATCTTAAATCATTCGAGGTGGAATCTTACCACAGGCACAAGTACGTCATTATCTTCTATGATGATTATACATCCATGGGCTGGGTTCAATGCCTGTGCACTAAGGATCAGGCCCTATCGGCCACAAAGGAGTTTATAAAATACGTCCAAACTCAATACAACATACCTATCAAAGGGTGGATGTCCGATGGAGGGGGAGAATACAAATCAAAAGCCTTCAGGCAATTGATGCGCAATAATGGAATTCATGTCTATGATTCTGCGCCTCATACCCCACAGCAGAACAGACGTGCTGAGTGATTTATTCACACTATCATGGACAAGGCTCAGGCGATGCATCTTCACACTTGCCTACCTTCTTCTTACTGGGAATTTGCAGTAATGCATGCAGCTCACGTTTACAACCGCACCCCTAAAAAAGGGCTTAACTGGAGGACGCCTTATGAGCTTTTATTCAAAGTTCCTCCAACTGTTTCCCATCTCCGTGTCTTTGGATGCAGCGCATATGTTCATTTACCGGTGGACACTCGTGGAGGCAAGCTGCAGCCTAAGTCTCAGCTTATGATCTATTTAGGGGTTGCTCCTGGAAATGAGTGCAATTACCTATTCATGCACCCAGACAACTCCCTCCACACCTATGCACACGCAGTGTTCAATGAGAATCTATTTTCCTGCTGTGCTGGGGCTCGGCCTCACAAGCCTGTGAGCGAAGTTCCTTGCCACCCTCACCAGCATGACCCTCCTGTGGCCCCTCCATATGATGATGTTGAGGATGATTTACCACCGCCAATACCTCCTCGTGGTTAACAACCATAGATTGTGCCACCTCCTGTGTGAGATCCCTCGCCTGACACTTTTTCAGAGCGTACTAGGACCCCCTCCCCACCTCCACCTGTTACCCCTCCTTGGAGGATTCCACAGTTGGATGTGCCTCCTGCTGTACCCCCTAAGCGACCTGCGCACAAATGCCACCCTCCACTGAGGCCTGGGAATGTATATGGAGAGCACGAAAATTCTACTAAACAGATCAAGGAGATTGAACGAGTTACTTGTTGAAGAGAGCTCACAGGCCAATCACAGCCTCCTGTGCTGGCAACACTGCCAGTTCCTGGTGCAATGCCTCCATCCCCCTCTCCTTCCAAAGACGATGTTGAATGCATAGTCCATGAAGGGGGAGAAGCACTGGTTTCTTACCTATGCACAAAGGCTGTCCCTTTGGACAATAAGGGCCCTGAGCCCAATTATCGCGAATGGTCCTACCAAGACATTCAGCACTTACCTGAATCAGAGTGAAAGCAATGGTTTGGGGCCTGTAACAAGGAGCTCACAATGTTGAAAGAGCATAAAGTGTACAAAGTAGTTGACTGCCCAACAAGCCACAAGGTTATTAAAAATTGTTGGGTTTTTGATGTCAAATCAGATGGTCAGAAGAAAGCCCGGTTAGTTGCGAAGGGATTCTTGCAAACCAAAGGCTTTGACTTCAATCAAATATTCAGTCCAGTGGTGCACTTTGAGACAGTGCAATGCATGCTCACCCTTGCTGCCCTTGAAAACTGGCACATATCCAGTCTCAATGTGAGATCTGCCTATCTATATGGCAAATTAGATGAGGAAATCTATATGGAATTCCCTGAAGGATTCGCCCCTCCTCATCTCAAGGGGAAAGTTTTTAAATTACTCCACGCCCTATACGGGCTTAAACAAGCAGGTTTAGCTTGGTGGAAGGCTCTAAATGAGTCTATGAAAGAACTTGGCTTTGAGTGTCTCAAAACTGATGCCAGCCTCTTTATATTCAAGAAAGGCAAACAATTCGTCCTCACAATCATATATGTCAATGATGCCTTGTTCTGTGGACCCTCAAAGGCCCTAGTTGAGAAACTAAAGGCTGCCTTTATGAAAAGGTGGGAATGCCACGATCTCGGAGATGCTCACGAATTCCTCCGGATGAACATCCATCAAGATGGTCGCTGATTGTTAATCAATCAGCGTGAATACCTTGAAAAAGTACTTGAACGGTGTGACATAATCAATGCAAGGCCTGCTTGTACACCCTTACCTCAGGGTTATCAACCTGAGAAGAATGCAGCCCCTGTCAACCCGGAGCTTTGGACACGATTCCAGACAGTGATTGGTTCATTAATGTATCTAATGCTTGGTACTCGCCCTGACATTGCTTATGCTGTCACACAAATGGCACGAATGGCTGCCAATCCATCCCAAGAGCACTTAGATAAGGCTCTTTATATTTGTTGTTACCTCA
>JBBPQU010000979.1:0-12374 GCA_038092655.1 Boletus sensibilis
TGAGATAAGACCACCTTTCGCAACTCGGCGGCTCTGGGTCCCATACTGCGGGAGTTGTTTTGAACGCGCTTGAATAAAGCGGACGACCCATAATGTCGTTTTTTTCTTTTTCTTTTTTGGCTGATATAAAACAAGAAGAGAGAGAGAGAGGAAGTGTTGTGTGTTGTAGGTATTTAAAAAAAAAGGATCTGAAAGGAAAAGTGAGACTTGGCCCGAGCGTTAGGACACGCAGTCGCCGCTTTTTAAATACAAGGGTCGGGCAGTCCTGTAACGAGTTTAGGGCAGGCCCGGAGTTAAGCGGACTTGAGTTCAGCCCAACGCGCTTTTCACTGGTCAGACTTTTGGCAGAGGGAATCGATCTCCCTGTCCCACCAACTCGTGAGCTCAGGTATGTTTTCCCTTACCAGAATCAATTGCACTAGTCCCCAACTGGACGCTCAGCGCTCAGCCATTGAAATGTCAATTATCCAGGGGTGCCTTAATCGGCTTCACAAATCGCCTTGACGCCACCGTGAACTTTGTGTTTAACATTTGCCACAATCTCCACGACCATGCGAACGCTGGCGCTCACTCGATTAGTGGTACTGTTCTCATGATCCGATCAATGGCTGTGGATGAGTCTGAAACTTGTTGTTCTTTTCGCACTTGGCAGGGCTTTTGAAAATCTGTTATGCTCAATAGGATCGTCGAGTCCAGTGGCATGCCCATCGGTCTGCATCGACTTGTCAATGGATTCAATCGCTCCAATCTGAATCGGCGCAAATCGTGACATTTCGCAGCCATTCATTCCGGCAACGACAAACTCGCCAAAAGTTTGCCGTCATCACGACCCAATGGCCAATGGCCATCGTCGACCCATTCAGTGGTTCCAGACCCTCATCGACCCCCCGAAACCCCGAGGACCGGAGTCAATTTCGTTGCGCCTGTCACCCCATGGTTATCAGGACCTTTGAAGAAATCCCACTGATCCATTGCGCAAGGTTACAACTACGGCAAGGCGCTCTAGGACTGTAACCTATTACACACGTGGACAGCGCTTGGGGGTTCTCGAGGCTGGAAGTGCCAGCATTGCACACACCTGTCCTAGTCCCGGTCCTGGTCAGATAAGGTCTGACAGCATTGATTATTATCTCTCTTGGAAAGCCGCGCGTCCTCATGTGTCCTCCCAGCCTCTGGCGTTTAATCAGCTCTTAATCTCCGTATCATCACCACCCATATTAATCATGGTTCAGCGTTCATCCAACCTGATCCGTTCCGGATGCGATCGTTCTCACTGTCGCCGCAAATGATTAGTACAATTCATATGGCGTTCTCACCGTCTACACGGAAACTTCCGGTTCTAGTAGTTCTACACTACTGGTGTGCCTGCATCAGCTATCAGAGCACGAGGCACGGCAGTAATACACGATCGTTTTCGTAAATGGGGTCCGCTGTACCCCTTTACTAATCTGTCCGTTCCATACCATCATAGCCTATACCGATACCCGCTCCACCGATCTCCCTTCTCCCTCCTGGCCTCCTCCACACTCCCAAACCGTCCATTCACCTCCAACCCACCATCATACCCCTCGATCACCTCATCCCTCTCACCTCGATCTCGTCGCGCATTCTCCGCCTTGAGCAAAAACCTCACGGTTATCGTCGAGATCAGCCCAAAGCAAATGTACATCAACACGAGTCCGTGTCCCATGGGGTACCACGGCGTTTGGTTCGCACGGTAAACGTTGGAACTGATCGCACCCTGAATATTTCCCCTACATTTCGAAACGCGTGTCGTGTTAGCGCTCTCGTTGCGTACCACATGGGTTGTTCGGGAGCGGTTACGTACATGGAAATGACCATTGCGAGGGAGACGCTGCGTTTGTAGGACCCTTCGACGTTATTCGCGACCCACGCGCTGCATGTCATATACGTTACCGTCAGCACGTTCGATGGGGGAAATCTCAGATCTGGAACGTGCACTCACGCCGAGTTGGCTATTGGTGTGTGTCCGTCGTCCGTCGGTGAATACAACATGCCCACAATTTAAAACACGGCGGATACGATACTCACGAATGCACGGATAGATCCCACTACGCGGGTTGATGATCGTGATGAGGACGAGCGAGTGACCGTCAGAGGGGGAAAACGTGCTCACCAAGCTGCTAAATATACCGCGACGTACGAGAGCGCTGCGTTGCGAGAGACAACCAAGATGATGTACCCCGTTGCAGCTGAATGTGCGGAAGTGGTTCGACGTCTTTGACTACATGTATCAATCGATCACGTACCAATGGTGAGGCAGCCACTGCAGTTGGAGTCGTTGAAAAGCGCACCGTGAGCAACACGGTCGAAAAGGGGTATACAAAGAGGACATACATGTTAAACAACCCACGGTTACCGTAACGGTCAGCCAAGAAGCCGACGGCGCAGGTGAATATACACGCCACCACGTACACCGGGACCGTCAGCAAGTTTGCCGCGGTCGCCTTGTAACCTACGTTCCATCAGAACCAACATTCCTTTGGAAACTTTTCAGCACGAGACCAACTCACCGAGCTGTTGACGAGAGGCAATTTCCGCGTGAGTAAGGTATATGTATGCCCAGGGGCGAAAAAAAACCGAGCTTGAGAAAAAAGAGGAACATACCTGGGAAATGATACTGGGCAAGAACAACGCAAAGGCGTACAAGGGCATGTCGCTTCCAGAGTACACGACGACTAGATCGCTCAGGTTCAGTCCAACCCTTTCCTGCATCGATCGCGTTTTCAAAGACGGGGGACGTACTGTAGAGATACGTTTTCCAATCCGTCAAACTCGCCACCACGTTTTTCCACTTGAGACGCTCGCCAGCGGCACTGAACTGATCGTCCCCCTGAAGTCGCCGGATGACGACCGTACGCTCCGCCTCCGTCAGGAACTTGGCATCGTCGGGAAAGTCGACGATGATCCAAAATGAGAGGATACCTGCGATGATCGTCGCGAGACCCTCGAGGATGAATATCCAGGACCAGGCTGCTTTGCCACCGACACCGTTCATTTTGGAAATCGCTGCCTTTGAACGCCACGTCGGGGTGAGTGTCGAGGGCGGGCGAGAGGGAGAATGGGAATGCTTACTGCGAGTAGACCACCGAATGCGCCGGATACGGTCGCTGCGGAGAAAAATACTGCTATCCTGATCCCGAACTCGCTGCGTCTGTACCAACTGCCATCACCGAATCGCACCATTAGGAAACGAAGGAAAGAAATCATTGAGAGGGGAACACGCACCATGAAAGATAGTATGTTACTCCCGGAAACAGCCCAGCCTCGAACATGCCGAGCAACCACCGCATCGCTATCGGATGAACGATATCAAAAGACGGCATATTTATTGCACGACAGCCACGCACCCATGAGGCCGCCAAAGTTTGTCACGAGACCTTGCACTGTCTGTATCACAAGTGGATCAGCTCACCCGACGAGGTGTATATTTTATTTTATTATTTTGAGCGTACCATCATGATGCCCCACAGTATCATGAGGATAGATAGCCAGATAGAAGGCCGTAGACGCTTTAGAATGACGTTGGAAGGAACCTGGGTAGGATCGCGTGAGTTCTAGCGGGGGATACTCGATCGAAACGTCACTCGCCTCAAAGATGGCATACGAGATGAAGAAGAGCGTCAAGGTGAGCAAGTATTGTGTATCCGTCAGATGCAAGGCCGTCTCCATGCTGTACAACTATGTCGTCGCGGGAAGGGGGAGACGGGGAGTGTCAATAGATACGCGCTAAAGGGGAGGGAAAGCGAGGGCAAGGTCCACTCAAAGTACTCACCTTGGCATTCCCGATACTCGTCCGGTCGAGAAACGCGAGCAGATACAAAAACGCCAACCAAGGAACCGTGCGCGAGTCCACCTTGCGCATCAGTTTGCGCTCGTCGACGCCCGATACGTCCACATCGGCGTTATACACCGTCTGAGTCGGCGGCTGTTTCGCATTCTCTTCGACCTGGGAGACGTGTTCCTTGTCTGAGAGGCTCTGGGGCGACGAGGGCGACGCGCTGTCGTTTGAGTTGGAGGTGGCCATGGTCTCAGTCGCCTAGTCCTCAGTAATACTCAGTGGTCGGCGGCGCGGACGACGGAGAGCAAGTGAGGGAAAAGAGGAGAGAGGACACCCAGAATATACAGCTCTATATATCACTCACCGGCTACTGCATCGGAGGATGTTTTTAGGAATGATGCTAGGTCAGCCCTCGGGTGTACATTCCACCCCAGACATCCCGCGTGAACGACGCGACTGCGAGAAAGGCACGACGTGCCAATCGGGTGGGGTTAGTACCTGGACGCCACCACTCAGAATCCTAGGCAGGCCTCACGCTGGCCAGTCGTCAGCCACCGTTTACACACGTATCATGAATATCCTTGGCCCGGGAAAAAAACATTGTCTGCTGAAAATAACATGGCAACGGTAGCCTCCTTGAACGTGAGGATGTCACAAGGGCCACGAATATGTCAGATGGTGTGAAAGACAGTGAGAGTCCCTGCCCTGCGATCTGCGAGGTAAACTACCCCAAACGGGTTTCTGGGTCAGTATACAGCCGTAATCGACTGGAGAGGAGTAAATGTTTCCACGGACAAAGTTCAGCTCGGCTTACCTCAACCGGAACATACAGATGCATGTCCCGAACCAATCAAACACATCAGAGCGCAAGCGGGAAAGCACCAACTCCCGATCATGATGGATTACAGCGAGATTATGATATAACAGCAGGCAACAACGAATAGAAGATTGAACCCTCGAACATCTGGTGATCCTGCCCTTGACGTGCGCGTGACTATGGGCTCCAAGTTAACCCCAAACGATCAAACGCCATTGCACCTGCGGTGACTACGAGCCTCCGCTCATCTCCAGCAATGCTTCGATACTCTTTCCCAGGTCCCCGCCATTCGCTTCGAGTACCCAGTCGCGTACCTCGGCATCCATGCTTGGGAATATTTGGGCAAGCGTACTGCAAGAGGCGGCACTGGCGTGGGCATGTGCCCTGTCTATCTCGGCTTGTACGGCAGACAAGTCAAGAGATGGCGTTGGCGTCCGGGAAATTGCCTGAGAAGGTGGCTGCAAATGTTGAGGGATCGAACTTGGGTGAGTACTGGATCGGACATCTTGCCAGGGGACAGTTCCTGGTGCCTGAACGGCGCCAGGAATAACCCTTGGAGCTGGTGGCAGTTTCAATGTCCCAGACGTGTCCTCTACTGTGGAAAACGCGCCACCAGGTGATGGTGGGGCAGGTGATGGCCTGCGAACGCGGGGTTTATACGTCGTCTGGATGGGCGGCTTTGAGGAATCCTGTCTGGTCATGGGTGTGTTCCCTCCCCCGAGCCTAAATTGAGCAATCTGATCAGGATGCGCCCAGTGTCGTTCGGTTTGATTGTCTGACCCTTCCTGTGCCCGTTCTCTTGCAAGTTCAAATGGCGCGAATGGACCTGGGAGATAAGACATTTTTTCATCGAGGGCATCGCTAAAGATACGACTGATTGCGCCAAGTGGCTTGGAGACTGCATCCCCAGTCTTTTGAAGCAGTCGGCGCGCATCTTCACCTATACTCTGTGTTTGAGAGGGAACAGATAATGTCAGTGGCTGAGCGGACTCTTCTCCTGCGTGCGGAGAGGTGAGGGGAGATCTGATAGAAGGGGTAAACGAGGATGTGGACGACGTCGGCGAAGAAGGTAACGAGGGAGGCAGGGATTGGATGGCTAGTTCGACGTTTCTACGAACCAGCAGTGAGCACGGAGAGGGAAAGTCACATCCAAGAATGCTCACCGCTCAAATTCCTGTTGAGTGATATTTGAAACAGATGTATGGTCCATTGTCTCGATGAATTGAACTGCTCCCATCTACACCGGATCTAGCTTGTAAATGGAATCAGGATTCGCCGAAACTATTCATACTCACGAGACTTGACAGGTAATAACCTGCCTCGCTCTGCAGCTTCGCGGGGTTCCGGAAGCGACTTATGAATCTATCGTGTACATTTATTAACGAGCACATCGAGCCAAATGGGAGAGGACGCATACTCCACGTTAGAAAGAAGGTGGTCTGGATTTGCTTTGAGAACTACGAAGATGAGGACAGGGACAAACGAGTCTGCTCCTTCGTCTTTTCGCAAGTGACGGAGAAGACCTTGCCATCGAATTAGTCACGTCGGTTACGCGCAGGTACAGTGATATGGTAAAGGACTAACCAAATATGACCTTGCAGCAATTCAGGAGGCAGATCAATTTGTCCCTCGGTGCCTTGTAGTGATTCACTTTACATAACTCTTTGCGGGGAATGGTCAGGTGGAGGATAGGAGTTGGATAAGATGAAAGACCTTGTTGCGCGAATTCGAGAAACCCTGCAATGCCTGGTTCCTTGCTCTCTAGCTCAGGAATGTCGAGGTGAGAAGGTTTGATCCAATGGAACAAGCTGATCCTCTGTGCCAGGATTCGATCCCGTTCGAGATCGTCTGCAGTTACGGGGCGTGGAGGGGTTAGTAGCGGGAGGGAAGGTGTGAAGGTGCTGCAAGAGGGAGTAAACGAGAGCTGCCAAGGTGAGTGTGTAAGGTGACGAACAAGTCGTAGAGCTTATTCATGACAAGTTTCTCGATGCCTTCCATCGCATTCTCGAATTCTGCGTCGGAAGCGTTCCGCCAAACGTCGGATTCTCTCATCTTTGCAGCGATGAACTGAAGAAATGGCACGATTGAGCTGGATCAAGCGGGATCGTAGTCGCATGTTCGTACATTCAAGAAATCGTTGATAACCTTGACTTGATCGTTGACGGTGAACGTTCTCTTTGCAAAATTGCTGAGAAAGCTGAACGGGCAATATTGTCAGCGGTACGAGGGACGGGGAGAGGAGGACTTGCGATCTCAGGTACTTTGCGACGGGTTCTGCGCCGCGGGACTTCATCTGGTCGAGAAATGTTTGAAAGTCGAATTGTGTGCCTTTATCCGTGCGAGGTGTCGCGCTATCATTCGCAGTGGGTGGTGTTGCGGATCGGGTGGTAGGGGCAGAGTGAGGGGACGGGGTAGCGTCTGGCTGGAGTGGGAGTGGTTTAGAGAGAGGAGAGGGAACGTTGACTTGGGAGGGCTGCTGTTGCTGCGCAGCAAAGGAATCGAATGTGGTTGGGGATGGGGTGGGTATCGGCTTTGCAGAGTCCATCGACAGCGGGCGTGTTCTGGGTCGGACGACGCTTGGGATTGAAAAGGAGCGTGCGATGGCGGCAAAGGAAGAGAATGCGGGGGAAGAGAGAGATGACTGCGGACCTGGAGAGCTCGGACGGGATGACGGGCGGTGAGAGAGATCGTGCGTGCTGGAGCGCGAATGGCTGCGGATGCCCTGGCCGGACTCTGGCCGGGGTGGCGGGGGATGGCCCTGGGCGTCTGCCCACGCACTGCGAGCGTCGAGGGCATCTGAGTCGCTGGTAGAGTCGGGCAAGGACAACCCCTGAATGGCCGAGGAAAGGTCGAGGTCGAGCTTGGTCGGTGGGTCCACCCAGGGATTGGGACTGACCTCGTTTGGAGACGGGCGGTGGAGGGCGGGCTGAATGTCTTGGGTAGTCATGGCCATCTCGACTCGAATAGCACCGCACCCAGGTCTCACTCTGCCCCCATCCACGTGACATTCCCAACCATTTTATTCGTTCGACATTTGTCTTTTTTTTTTTTTTTTTAAATTTTCTGCTCGTAGTCGTGAGAATATAAAATAGGGAAACGGACCAGCTTCGCCCCCATTTTTTTCGAATTCCCCGGATCTGATTCACGCCGAATGATGGTAGTAGCTGTGTTTCTCTAATATTTGCACGTGTAACATTTTGGGTCTGGTTGGTCCGGACCTTGGCTGTCACTCACTTCTGGTCCCTTTTTAATCTCCCTACCCAAACCTTTCCCATACCTACCCGTCATCAACTTCGTCCTGCTCCCTCCTCTGACAAGGGTCTACGCCCTTGAAAAGAGGCCAACGCAAGCACGCAGAGCAAGCACCCTCTTCCTTCCCTCTCACGTGTTTCTCGACGCGCACTATCCCCCACGACGACGATTCGGGTGAGCTCCGCCCTCCTGATGGCCATCTATCTTCCCGTCCTGCTCGGCTCAGTAAACACTATACCGGACGACTCTGCCTTGTCAGACCTTCCCCGTGGCCAGGTCGATTATCTCTCCCATGACTGGCGCGAGGAGGACGTCTGGCGCTCCTGGCGCAACATGACCCGTCTCAAGAACGAAATCGCAAACGGTGTTCGTCTCGAAAACGCCTCTTGGCGTACCTGGTGGAAACAGAGGAATGGCCTAAAAACCGTCACCCCAGAGACACTCAACTGGTTAGCCCTTTTTTCTCTCGCCCCTTTCTGATCGTCAAGATCTTTTGAGCCTCGCTTGATTCATTCCACTTTGCACCATTTTCTTTCGCATGTTTGGCACTTTGTTTTGGCCTTTTTTTCGATTTTGGGCCTCGGCTGGATGCTCTAGATAGCGACTGTGCCTTTTCCCCACCCAAGCTGATAGGGAGCTGACATTTGTATGTAGGCTCAAAGACTCTGATGTCACCTGGCTCTACGGTCCTCTGCATACGGCATATCCGACACCACGGCCATCCCTGAGCGCAGCTGCTGCGCTCGACCTGCCCTCGTCCCCTTCACCCACGCTCGACAGTTCGACTGGTGCCATGCGGAAGCCCATCCTGAAACACCGATCCATCGGCGAGCTGCTCACCTCGGAGTTCCCGCTTTCGCCCATGTTTAGCCCGCCCGATTCTGAGGAGGAGGATGCGCCACAGATCATGTCGGACGGTGGCCCGGGCTCGCCGCGCAAACCGGTTCGTCCGTCGCTGCTGCACACCAAGAGCGACACAAACATCACGCGGTGGGGAACGAATCGCGCATTTCGACGGGATTCTCCGCCTCGCGTGGCACCGAATATCGCGGCGCCGAGTTTGCTGCAGTCCGAGTCGCCGCCTTCTTCCGTTGTTCCCGGACAGAAACGTAAGCACATCAGCTTCAACACCTTTGTGGAGCAGTGCATCGCCATCGACAAGCCCAAAAAGAAGCACCCCCTCTACTCCAGGTCTCCCCCCCACTTTGGCAATCCATATCCAATCGACGACGACGGGTCAGTCTCCCTTCCTACCTATTCCATCATTCATTCTAATCTCTCCCCTCTCTAGCTATGACGAGGACTCAGAGGACGGCATCATCGACGAGGCTGACGAGATCCTCTTTGACGACGACAACGTCAACCACCACCCCGACCCCCCCGTCCATCCTTCCTATCCCCAGATCTCTCCTCCCCACCCACCCCACCATTCACCGCCTCCTCATGACATATCCCCCTCCTCCTCATCCACCTCGGAGGAGGAGGAGGAGGAGGAGGACGGCGTCCTTCAAATGCGTGTTCGCCATGCCGCCTCTGCTTCCTCCGCCATCCCCCGCTCTCCTTCCCACTCCTCCTCGTCCGCCTCCTCCTCCTCCTCGCGCTCCAGGCAACCAAAGCCCCGGTCCGCGTCCCACACCACCGCGTCTCACCGTAGGCGTGCCAGCAACGGCTTCATCATGCGCTCCCCAAGCGCAGACAAAGAATTGGTCACCATTGCCCTCATTGCTCCCACGATCCTCAAAACGAAGATGGACGACGACGACGAGCACTCCCCCTGCCCACTCCCACATACACATCTCCCCTCGTACTCCCATCGCGCTCGTGATCCCCATAATGGCAGGGACTGGTCCCCTTACGGCGCACATGATTCCCCTGTGGAGCTCGTCTACGTACCCCCATCGTATGTTTACTCAGCGACGGACGAGAGCGAGGACATGATCGAAGGCGACGGACAGACAGTAGCATATCACGCTAGCCTGACAGACCACCCGCAGCCGTTTGATCAGCCAATGGTGGCTTCACCTCTTCCTGTGACACAAGCCCCGGCCGTTCAACAGGAGTACAATGTGGATTCTGCCGATCCTACACAGCTTCTTGGCCCCGGTGTTGAGCCCAGGGCCACTCGCATACCCCGACCTGCAGAGGCTACTTGTACGGTCACAATCGAACGCAGTCCGGCTGGTCCCGAAGTCATCGTCAGCTCTCCAGACGGTCATCCAGACATCCCACGCTCGACCTCACGTTCGAGATCCCGAAGTAGATCTCGTTCCCGCACCCCTTCGCCAAGTGTGATCACTTCATCGACCAACGCCGCTTCCCCGACTTCGGCTACTGCTGTTCCTCGTTCTAACACCCCTGCCCAGGGCACTGGCAGCGCCTTCCTTGCTCCATCAGATCCCGGTCCTTCACGAGGCCGCTCTGCATCTTCCCCGTCCTTGTCTTCCCAGGCACAGGTTGAACAGCCCCGTGGCCGCAGCATCTCGCGCACATCATCGTTCTCGGATCGGGAAAGCCTCAACACTGGCAGTCCTCTTGGTAGCTTGAGTCCCGACGCAAATGTTGGGCTCGGTATAGGCAGCGTCGGTGTGAGAGATCGAGAGCGAGAGGCGAGGGAGGGCAGACGGACCACGGAGAGAGGTCGAGATCGGTGCATGCGAAGATCTGGCTCGCTTTCAGGCTCTGGGTCCAGTTTGAGCCCCGAGGATCCGCATGCTGCTCCGTACGCTGTCGTGCACCAACCTCAACCGGAGCAGCCGCCTGTACCTGAGGTGCGAGAGAAATCCACCTCCGGATCTTCTTCATCCGGATCTTCTACAGTCACCGTCCTTCCGACGTCCACCGCCCGCTTACCACCACGTCTCGTACTCGATGCTAAGCCGATCACTCAGATGAACTACACCGAGGCGCCGTTCACAACAATACCCGTTTCCCCCAGTTACGCGCAAGAGGAACAGGAATCCATCTCGCGTCAACCTACTCCCACCAACTCGCCAGTTCTTCGGATGTGCTCGCCACCATCTCCCCCCAAGTCGTCTCCGCACCCACACATCGCTCGCCATGAACGGAAATCTTCTTCTGGTAGTTCTAGGAGTCCTACTCGAAACGGAGACGACGGCCAGCAGGGCACCCTTGTCGGTCGTGCTGTGGAAATAATGTCCAACGCCGGGGCTTTCTTGGGTTATTTCTGGCATAGTGGTCAAGCTGCGGCTGGCGTCCCAACCCCATGACCTGCGGTGGCTCGATCCGTTTCGCGTGGCTTATGACCACGTCATCGACCGCTTTTACTTATATTTTGGAATTATTGACCCTTGCTTGGGTCCTCCTTTTCACTGTCCTCTCAGCTTGTTGTTTTCATCGTATAGTACATATTACCCCTTGGACTTTTTCTTTCCTCTGGTTGGATCTCTGCGTGCAAGCTTTCTTTTAATCCACGCTGAAGTCGTCTTTCTTTTAGGATACAAATGCAAAGTTTAATAGTGTTTTTGCGTCTACCCCTTGTTGCCTCTCCGTTCCACCCGTTGTTGGATGGGTGATGTCGTGGTACTGGTAGCGCCAGATCCATAACGCTCGTGTACATACATGTTGTATCACTCTCCCCGATATCCTACTATTGGCCTTGATTATTCTCCATGTAATTATAAATGACCTCACCCGTTGGCGCTCTCCGACAGTCAACATGCCCGTCCCAAAAGTAATCATCGATCAAATAAAACAAATCATTCCGCCTCTCAATGGGACCCTCCACAAAGGCCAATCAGGTGCGTCGTCGTCCACGTTGGTGGGCTCGTGAGATCACGACAGGTACGCAGGCAGGGTGGGCGTCCTAGGAGGGGCTCTCGAGTTCGTCATCCCCCTCGTTTGTTCCTTCGTGCGATCAAGCCTCATTCACGCCGGCACAGCTACACTGGCGCGCCATTCTTTGCAGCCATGTCCGCGCTTCGCTTGGTATGATCGTTCTACATGTATAGAGAGACGGGAAACCGAGTTCTGACACAAGGGCGCTGACCTCTCGCACGTCATTTGTGCGCCGACTGCAGCCCAGGCGATCAAGTCCTACTCGCCCGACTTGATCGTCCATCCTATTCTCCGCGAAGATGCGTGCGTTCCACCCCTCTACCTTGCCCTTGCGTTCATACCCACTGATACTCCCGCCCGCGTCTCACAGTCCGCAAGACAGAGTGAAGAACGAGATCGACGCGATCCTCGCACGGCTACACGTCCTCGTCCTCGGCCCCGGTCTCGGCCGCGAAGCCTACATGCAACGCTACGCCCGCACCGCACTCACCCTCGCCCGCACGCGCGCCATGTTCGTCGTCCTCGACGCCGACGCGCTCTGGATGGTCGGTCAGGATCTGTCGCTCGTGCGGGGGTACCGACGGGCGGTGATGACGCCGAACGTGGTCGAGTTTAAGCGGTTGAGTGAGTTGATGGGGGTTGGGGGGGTGCCGGAGGGGGAGAGGGCTGCGGCGGTGTCGAGGTGGCTTGGGGGGGTGGTTGTGTTGG
>JBBPQU010000980.1:0-12369 GCA_038092655.1 Boletus sensibilis
TGGGGTGAACTGGGGAGCTCACTTCGAGTTCGACTGTGCGTAGGTTCTCGGAGACCTCTTCTGTGTGTGGTTCGAGGGTGGGTTTTCCTGTCGTGTCTTCTTCTTTTTTTATGCGGATTGCTGTTTTTGTGCGGGCGACGTGGTCTGCGTCGAGGTCGCGGAGGAGGGCGAGGAGCTCAAAGTTTGAGAGGAGAGCTGAGCGGGGGTGAATGACTTCCATGGAGTGACCTAAGGTTAGGGTTACTGCACTTTGAGAAGTAAACAAACGACAACAACCTCCGAGGGAGACGAAAAAGAGACTTGCAAATATCATCATATCGGCACAAAAAAAAACAAACATATCGACACCCTCTCGTCAAAGACAGTCAGACTCTGATTCAAACAATGAACCGACCAGGTCCGTATTCTCTTCCCCTCCTTGTCCTCCTCGTCGTCCCTCTCGTTCTCGAGCTTACCTTTACCAGGTCAACCCCCACAGCGTCCACCGAGCCTCGCTCCCCCCGCCAGCCTGTCTTCCCAGTTCAGATCGCCATATCCAACCTCCCAGTACCCCCTCCCACAGCGCACCTACCCCGCACCCGCACTCCAACAACAAAACCCGCACCGCACTCCAGCCTTACCACAGTCTCCCTTCCTCCAGAGACAGCAGCCACAATCTGCCACTTTCCCCTTCGGTGCTGGCGCAGGCGTCCTCGCACAGAATGGCGCCGCCTCTCTCCCGCCCCATATGAGCCCAAATCCACCCGCAGCGACGCCCACAAGCGCCCCATCCGCATCCTCCGCCAGCGAAGTCGGATTTGATCCAAACGAGTTCCCTGCACTAGGATCGCTGGGTCAGACGAACAACTCGAATCCGTCGTCTAACAACAACGTCCCCAATTCGCTCACCAGTGCCGCACTCACGTCGTCTGCCAACAATACACCAGGCTCGAGTGCGACGAGTTACGCGATTCAGGCAGGCCAGGGTGGCTCAACAGCACCTGCAACAGTCCCGCAACCGAGAGATTTTGGCCCAGAAGATTTCCCTGCCTTGGGTGGTCAGCAGGGCCAACAAGCGCTACCATCTCAGAGCCAACCCCAGTCTCAGAATCAGCCACAATCCTCCGAGAATCACTCGCCAGCCCATCCACCAGGATTGAACGGCTTCAACGATCATCGGACAGGTATACTAGGCTCGTTAAATGGCGCTCAGCAACCGCACGCGAACAATCTTCCCTCGGCGCTCCCAGGAACGCAATCAGGCACACCGGGAATGCTCAACTTGCGGGGTATTCATCCCGGTTTCCAAAGTCAGGGTGACGCCGAGAAACAAAGGGTAAGTAGTCACCTTCCTTCCGTCCGTGCATGTCTTCGCGCATATCACGCATCATTTCGCGTGCAAATGGGCGGCTCTTGTTTCTGTCACGAGGATACTCACCAAATCGCCAGCAAAATTATGCCTTGAAGCTCAATCAGGTGTCTCATGCGGCATGGAATGCTCCTAATACCAATCTGCCACCTTCGCAACCAAATGGCTCAACACCTGGGGGTCAGATACAGTCCCAGTCGCAACCACAGTCTCAATCACTCGTGCAGGGTCAGCTTCAGGGCCAGCTACAGTCAACGCCAGCACAGCCGTCTTCACAAGGACAACAGGTTCACACAAGCAATAATCCGCAATCTCAGACACAGCCATCGCAGCAACATCTCAATGCCCCACCAGGCGTTCCACCACCCGGAGTCAGCCCGTATGCGTCGAACGGAAGCCATCCGCTGCAACCTCCCCATCCTCACGCACAGTTGCACAGCTCGCTTGCACAAGCCCCAAACCAACCCCATCACCATCCACAAACGCCCGCCCAACAGGTGCTCATTTCAGCCGCTGACCGATGGGGACTGTTGGGGTTGCTGGCCATGATAAAGAATGCCAGCGTCGATGCGGATGGTGGTTTGAGTAGCGTTGGCACGGACTTGGGTGCGGTGGGCCTTGACATGGGTTATGAGGGGTGAGTCTCGGGTTCTATAGAATAAAGGGGAATTGTCAACCGTGTCATGCGAAGGAACCTGTACTCGACGTTCATAACCCCATGGGCCGATCAATCAGCAGCACGGAGCGTAGAACCGGACTTCCATCTTCCATCTTGTTATAACGTGCAGCCTCCACCACCTGGGCCAAGTAAAGCAGGTGCATTCAGCGACGAGACATTATTTTACATGTTCTACTCGAGTCCGAGGGATGCATTACAAGAAATAGCGGCCCAGGAACTGTGAGTCGATTCTTTGTTTGCATATTCCTGTGCCCTGATATTAAATCCTCCGGTAATATTACTCACGCACCTGTCGAACAGGTGGAATCGGAACTGGCGGTATCACAAGGATCTCCGGATTTGGATAACCAAGGAAAGTGGCAGCGCACCATCGACAAAAATCCCAGGGGGTGAAGCTGGCACCTACACATGGTGGGACCCCGAATCATGGACAAAGGAACGAAAAGAGATGACGGTGCGATACGCTGATTTGGAGGAGAAGACCGCTCCGGCATTCGTCATGGGGCCAGGACTAGTGCTCAACCAAGCCGCCCAAGGTGCTCAAGGACAACAAGTCCCAGGCACGATAGGGTCACAAGTATCCAATCAAACCACAGGTCAACCCAGGATGCAAATGGCGGGCATTTGAGATGTACACTAGGTTTTCAATCATTGTCTTCGTTTTGCGGCGATCTTTTTTTTCTTTTTCATTCGGTGCAGATTCACCGCCTACCCCCACCCACGTATTCTCGAATTTTCTTATTCTAACGTTCTCTCTCTCTGCTTCATTGCCGATGTTCTTGAAGTGAACGATGATTGTATCTGTACCTCTTAATTTGCTCACTCATTCCCGTCATCACCTCTCTTCTGCACAATGCGATTCTTTCGAAAACTGTGGACAATTCAATTATCGAGCTTGGAAGAATGTTCTTTCAAAGAGGCTAGTCAAACATCGGGGGTGCCATAGTAAACGGGGGAATGGGCCCTCTAAATTGTGGAAATAGCTCTGCAAGAAGAAACTAACACCAACTGACCCCAAGATGGACTCAAAGCAACAAATCGTCTCCACCGCCCATCGTTTCGGCAGCCTTGGCAGGCCCGAAATTCCCAAACGTATTTCCCAGACCCAAGTTCGTTGCAGCGCCCGTCGCACCGCCTGGTTTTTGAGAGGATGCCCAGATGCCCGCTTGTGCTCTCTCCTTTTCGAGATCCTTGATCGATTTTCCGGCGGTCGTGGATTTGATGGTGGTGCTAGAAGACGGGGCACCGAGGGACATGGACCACAAGTCCTCGAATCCAGATAAGCCTTTGGCAGACGAAGGCGGCGCGGCTCCCGAGGACGGTGCTTTGTTCGACGCAGCCGAGGTAGACGTCCGAGTGACAGGCGTAGAAGTGGATGTGGATGTGGTGGGCGAAAGCGGCTGCGACGACGTCCAAAGGGTGTTCTGCGCTGGCGTGGGGGATGTCGTAGTAGTAAAGGATTGGGACTGCCTCTTGTTGTGAGTGACGGAGGAAAGCGGGTTCAGTGGTGCGTTGAAAGCCGGAGGGGAGGTTGCTCTCTGAGCTTGTGACGCCAACGTCGGGTTGACGGTGGATGCTGGACGGCGGTTTGTTGGGGGTGAGGAGTTCAGCATCTCCATCAGAGTCGGCCGAGCAGCGGGTGGAGAAGCTGGGGAAGATGGAGAAGGTGCGGCTTGGAAGTCTGCAAAGTCGTCGTCTATCGAGATGTCAGCACGTAGAAAAAGCGATAGTCAAGACAAGGGCCCAACCATCGAATCCAGTCAAGGAAGGCAATGCCTTGTTGGAGCTGGTGGTGTTGGTGGCGGACGATACAGTACTAACGGGCGCATCATCAAAGCCACCAAGGAGATCGACCACTGCTTCCTTCTGCTGTGGAGTAGCTGGAGCAGACGCGGACTGTGGGCGTAAAGAGGAACCAGTTGCTGCAGAGCGGGAGGGGACATTACTCCGGGAGACAGAGTTGGATCTCCGGACGACGGTCTCGTCGTCTCCAGCAGTGTACTCTTCGAAATCTCGCCGACCGGTGCTATCCCTGAAGCCTCCTGAACTCCCACCAGAATAATAATCTAACGATACGGATCAGTTGGGGTCAAGATGAGAAGGAGGACGGTTTACCGTCTCTTCCGCTCATTCTATCCCCGTAGTATCCACTGCTACCGCCCAGACTGTCGTTGCCGAAGCCACCGTAGCGGCTGCCTCCAGAGGTGAAGCTCATTGAATCATTACCAGTACCGGTGTATTTTCCACGATTAGACTTTGCTTTACGTCTCTCCGTACGAATAGTTTCCACGTCAGAGAGAAGCTCGACTAATTCACGAGCACGATTGCGAACTAGTGGAAGCAAGATGCATGATAAAGCGAGGGGAAGCGTGGAGAGAGAGACGTACCATTTTGGCCCTCGTCTTTACCCTTGTCATCTATGTAATGGAAATTTCTGAGCATTTTCAGGGTAGAAATGTGGGAGCGCGCGTCGTCGACGACACGCTCGCTGCCATGCTTGACGAGATACTCGAGCAGTTGCAAAGCCTGGGGATACAAACATGAGCGATCGCGTATGCGAATCGTAAGATAGGATACCTTGTAGATTTGTCGCCATTGCCGAGCTTCCTTCTCCATGAATCGACCGTAAATGCAAGGCATGACCTCGTTGAAGGTTTGGCTGCGAGCGGATAAGGGTGTCTGTGGGTTGAGCGACGTCGTTGACTCACAAATTGAACGTCCTTGTTTTCGGATCAGCAGTCTAGAACGAGGGGTGGTGACGACGGTACTCACCCTTGAGCGATCTCCTGCATCAAGGTCGAACTTGCTCCCCTGGAGATACGGGTGTGAATACGGGTTTTTCAGGGAAGGCGTACAAGCGTACCAAGGTTCGTCATTTGTTGCCTCTCTGACTTTGGCCTCCATCTCGCTAATGTTGAGCACGGCATTCTTTGCCTGCGGGAGGTGAGAAGGAAGCGAGGATGGACTGGATTGTTGATATACCTGGTTGTACATGGCCTTGATGTCGTATATAGTCATGCCCGAGAGGGTATTTGCGAGAGAATCCAAGCGGTCCATGGTGGGTGACTTTGATGAGCGTGTTGAGCAAGACACGAGGTGTAGTGAGTTATTTGTGACCCCCAATTGAGAGGTCGACTCGCGAGCTCTCCTCCCAAGCCCGTTCGCAGTGTTTAACCGGTCTGAGGCTCGCTCGGCCTCTGCGATGCTGCCTGGCTCTTCACTCAATCAAGGTTAGTTTAAATTGCCAGTCCAACCCCAAGCTCACGTTCCCCAAGTGCCATGCCCTGGGAGCTCACTTCCGTCCTTTCTCGTCTCCGCCGTCCCGTTCGTCGTCAAGCCACACCAGAGCAAGACACCGTGCCGCAACTCCAGCATGATCCCTCTGCGCAACAGTTGCAGATCGACCGCAAGATTCTCCAGGATCCAAGTTCGTTCCTTGATGCCGAAGCCCAGGATGTCTTGCCTCGGGGTCTCACTCCGAGCACTCGATTGCCCTCTGGGGATGGAAGTAACAATTCCCGTTCCCGCCCCAGACAGACAGATCTCTCGTCGGAGCCTCTCTCGGAACACAACGAGTTGCCTCCTGGCTCATCCGTGGACATCTCACCACGAACCCAATCGAGGCTCAACATCAGCCGCATCTCCAAAATTGCAGGTGGTGGCGAGTGGTCGACGTTTGGAAGGAAACGCGAACGCCGAGTGCCAGATGTCGCCGGTCTTTCTGAACGCACGTCCCCTCCGGATAATCCCAAGAGGACCTCACGTTCTGTATCTCCCACGAGAGACAGCAAACACCTCAGCGCAGACAGCACCCCGTCTATGTTCACCCTGAGTCGTCTCACCAACCCTTCGCGACCCTCTATCAGTACACATGAAAGGCATTCAAGTCCGAGCTCTAGATCCCCTCAACAATCGCCCGACATCCGATTCAGTAGTAAACCCTCATCTCCGGCGAACACGATGTCATCCAAACGGCATCCGCGAACGCCACAGAGAGCACCTTCTTACACAGCTCCAGTAGCGTCTTCCGTCACGAATTTAATGACCCCTGTAAATCAAGAACTCACCTTTGATTCACCTCACACCTTTGGCCATCCAACACCACCCGATAACCCTGCAGATTCTTCTGTTGCATACCCTTCCCCACCGCCTCCCCTCCCTCCCCTTGACCACCCAGAGTTGGCGGCTGCACTCTCTTCGCGTACAAAATCTACATCTACTGGCCAACCTACCTTGTCCACGTTTCGCGATCGTTCAAACACATTACCGACAAACCGTCGCACCCCACGCAAGGACAATTTATTCCCTTCGTTGTCTCTTAGGCTCGGACGCTCGACTCAACATCATTCAAGCCTTCCCCAGGCGAAGCAGGTTCTCAACACGACGATGGCAGAGCGACACGAGACACGACCTCCCGATGCCCCCGACGGACGTCGACGTGCAAGAACTGTCTCGGGAGGTGCACGGGGACGACGGACGAGTGCAGACTGGAGTTCATACCAGGCCACTGTTGGAGTGAACTCTGATGCGAATCAAGCGTGGCCTGCAGAGGTCTCGCGCGAGATTCTGAGGCTCTCCTTGGCCGCACCCGGTCCCGACACTGCTCCGGGGTCCTCGGGAAAACGCAAGACACGAGCACGTGGTCGAAGTGCGGACCCCGTTCGTAGGCCCGATCAGGGTGCCTTGTCACCATCATTTTTACCTTTCCCTCCTCCATCCCGACCAACCCCCCCACCGCCGTTTAGAGCGTCAGCGACGCTTCCAGGTGAGCCCAACTCCATATATTTGCCACCATGTTATGATCCAACACGCGAATCTCACCCAGACGGCCGGGAAATAATACCCCCCAGACCCCACTCTCTTCACTTCGACCTTGGAAACCGCAGAGGCAGCGAGCAGCCAGGAAGATTCACGATGGCCGAGGTGAAACGCAGCTTGTCGGCCATTGAAACCCGTAATGGCCGGAACAACGGGACTAGTGGCGCCACCTATACTTCTTTGGGGTTAAGCGACCCTGTTCCGACCTCGTCTGAAGCGCCCCAGGCGTCTCCATTACTCCATCCTTCTTCTGCTCTCACACCATTACGATCGTTATTCTCTGGTCGCGTCTCTCCCACCAACACCCTCAGGTCCTCTTCTATGCACGGAGAACCATCCACCCCCACGCCTGCGCCTAGGCAACTGAGCGATAAGAGCAGAGGGAAGCGCAAAGCAGAGGACAACATAGACCTGACTCCCCCAGAACAAAAGAAGGAAGGACAACGCGCAACATTTCTCCTTCCTTCCGAAACTCGAAGTAAGTGCCATTCATAATTCGGTTATGTCTCAGATCGCTCTATTGGCCCTTGCTCAAATTGAAACCTCAAAGGTCAGCGAGTCTCAAACTCCTCGCACGCACCATCGTCGTACCACCGCAAGCGCGCCCGTTTGTCGTTAACCTCTCCTTTCGCTACTCCCGTGCAATCGCGAGCACCGTCTGTTCAAGAGACACCCCAGTCTGCAAGTCGCAATCACCACTTCACCTCTCTCTCCAGCGGTACCGGCGCTCGCATTGCTCCATCTCGCACACCTTCGCGTGCTGCATCCACTCATTCCCGTCAGCCTCCTACTCCCAGCACGACCAGAAAGCACGAACGACATCAATCCATGTCCCAAGTTTCGATACCCATAAGCGCATTCATATCACCACATGCACCATCCGTCAGCAGGTCGACCAAGTTCCATATGCGAGATCCCCGCAAGCCTCCGAGGAAGCCCGGTGACACACCATGGGGACTTCGATTTACGACAGAAGACGAACCAGGTTCCCCAATACAAGCATGGTGTTTTTTCTTTGGTTTCTTGTTATTCCCTGTTTGGTGGATAGCTGGGCTTTTCCTTCGTGTCCCAACGACAAGAATCGCTGGGGACGTCGATGCCGAAAAAGGCGTAGCCATCGACGACCCTCAGATAGAACATGGTAAGCCCACCGCTTCTCATCTAGCGCCTCGGCAGCCGACCTCTTCATATATAGACGCAAAGATATGGCGCTTCCGATGCCGCGTGATGGCAGTTGTGTCATTGTTTACATACATTCCGTTTATCATCCTCGTTGCCATTTTCGCGCCAAGATAACAAGCAAAGTATCTTGTCGTAGTAGACCGTGCATCTCGGTCTCCACCGGGCATATCACATCCCTTTCTCCGTCGCTTTCTTGCATTGCAATAATGGACATGAACCAACATCACCTTGTTTGCACTCTTGGTCATTTTGGTAGACTCGGCGCAATTCAATCATCCAACACATCATTCTTTCACTCGACTGTTGTTCACTCCTTACTGCTGTTTATAAAATAGTCTTATACCCCCCGCCACTGTTGTGGATCGCTGTTGTTTAACTATGCGTGTTGTCCTACCCACTATGTCATTCTTACCCGCGTTGTGGCTGCCAAACAAACTGCAAATGTTACCCCCACCATAGTCATCGCAATGGACAACCAGACACCAGAAGAGTTCCTCGATAGCGTCGAGGGCGAAATCTCCTTTTTCCGCTCCATGATGCGAGCGCGCCCGGTCGGTACACACAAACACTTTCATGTCCTCGTCATTCGCAACGCCATCCACAACGACACCGGCCGCGTCATCCCCGTGGAGAGTATCTGGGCCAAACTGAGGACCTACTATGATCTCGAGGCGTTGGAGAGTGCGGTATGACCCATCCCTCACACAAAAAAGGTTTGAATTACTGACGGACCCCCTAACCAACAGGAAACGGACGGGTTCGACACGTCGGGTACTTACCCACAAACGATACGCTCCCCGTCCCCCTCTGAGAATCTCTCCCGCCATCCCTTTTTTCGCGATGAATTTACGCTCCCGACGGACGACACGTTCGAGTCGTTGATAGCCGCACGCCGCGTGCGCGCCACGGCCTCCATCCCCTCGTCGACGCCCGCGCCCTCCCCACGCCAGCTCAGCAAGACGCGAAAATCGAAAGCGGGGCCGAAGCGGAACAAGAATAAGGCGGACATGGCGGGACTGGTCGGGGGGGACAGCGATAGTAGTGCGTTGACGCAGGAGAGCGGGGACGAAGCTGTGTTCACGCCGAGGGATAGCGTCGTGACGGGTACGGACGCGGGTACGGACTATGAGGACGACCCAGAGGTACAAGAGGTTTCGCCAGGTTGGTGGTTGGACTGTTCTTTTCTCGGAATGTATCATGACGACTTTTCTCAGCATCGGTCCCACCGAAAATTGGCCGCGGTGGTCGAGTGTCGAAATCAGGGAGAGGAACGGCAGGAAGAGGCAGAGCAGGCTCGGCAAGCCTGGGTCGTGGAGGAGGCAAGAAGAGAAAGAAGTAGAGGTTCACGCTGTCTTGGTCATGTCCGTCAAGCTGACTGTTGTAACTCGCGCTATACATTGTTTGTCTGACGACTTAAATTATTTGCACAGTGGATAGAGTGAACACTAGCAGTACATCCTGCCTGTATTAGTCCATCACCACATCTACGTCTTCTGTGCGCTTATCAGATCTGGCTCTCTGGCTGCGTCGCTCGACGACGAAAGCATCTATCCTTGCTTTCAGCTCTAAATCTACATGCCCAAGTCAACATAGCGCAGCAAGAAACACCAAAGTGGCTTACCTGGAATGACCTCGTTGATCGTGAGCGGAACTCGGTTGAATGGATCCTTGGAGTCAGACAGGAGATGCGATTTGATCGTAGCACGGTCAATAACTGTTCGGGAAGATGGCAGAATAACCGGGTCGCGCATCAACGTGAACATCAACGGATCTACCAATCGCGGCGTGGATTGAGGTTCGGGAAATGCATTTTTTGCAAGAACGAGAGAGGCCTACCCAGGAATTCATCGGGAATTTCTCCCAGATCTTCCTCGGCCTCGATCGTCACTTTCGCTTCCTCGACCTTGACGACGAATAAACGCATCTGCTTGAGCTCGGGCTCCGTCTTCAAAGCAATCTTCCTGGCTCGCTCGATAGCCATTTCAAACAGCTCTTTCTTGTAACTGCGTCCGTCATTGGCGACTCCACGTGCAAATTCGTCCTGATCACTCAAGTTGAGATAGACTTGCAAGATATCGCTAAGTAGCTGCCTTGGGTCAAAGTGGTACTTCTCCGGTTCCTTGACGCGTAGCTCTCCACACTTGGGGCCGACGAGCGCTTCGAGGTTGTAATCCAACATGGCAGCAAGCTTGTCCACGATTTCGGGCATCATGAACGGCGCCTTTGTCTCTGCAGTAAAGTCCCTGAGTAACCCCACAGTCGATTTACCAAGGGTGATGTAACTGGACGCATGACGCTCGAGCCCACGGAGCGTGCCCTCGCGTTCGCGCCGGTACTGAGCAGGGCGAGCTGCCCAAGCGGTTTGGTCGCGCATCTCTGTCTGGATGTTGTGGATCTGCGTCAGTTCGCTGAGGGACTCGTCCATGAGGTAGGTGACGTCGTTGATCATCAAATTGATGAAGCGAACAAATTTTTCGACGTTCCTATCAAAGACTCGTGAACACGGGGGGAGGCCACTTTGCAGCGAGATGTAATACTTACAGTGCTTCCGCATTGAGTGCTTGCCTGTGAAGAGGATTACTCCATATTGCTTTGAGAATGTATGCGATGTTCCTCCTTCAGGGCCCATCAGACCCATTATATCAGCAGTAGAAACTGGACTTGCCTAGCATCTAGGGAATTGACCACGATTTAAAAGAATCCTCATAACAGCGAGACGAGTACTCACTAAATTTATCATAGAACTGTGAGCTCGCTCCTGTCTGTTCAACCTCTGTTTGGGATGACCGTCTCAGAATCAGAACGGATGCACAGAGGCCAGAATATCCCCACCGATATAAAAGTGTGTCAATGCCGGGATAAGATGTTTCAGTGCCAAAGGATGGCTGTTCAGCGTTCCGCCCAAAATTCCACTCCGTTCATTTCCATATGGTAGAACACCGTAAAACACCGCCTACGTGAATATTAGCATTGCCCATTAGGACTGTTTCATGTGCATACCTCGTTAATCTTGGCCTTCAAGAAAGGGTTCTTGATGTACCAGGTTGATGTCAAGAAAGTGAGAGCGAACACGAGTAATTCATCTTTTCCGGACAAGTCCAGGCTGTCCGGCGAGTGACTGAAGAATTCGTTCATAAAGATGTGTTGAGAGTGTTAGAAGAACGGCGTACCGAGTGACGAAAAGGAAAAACTCCACCACATCTTCCACGATATACTCCGGAAGCACTCTGAATGACATGGGAACTTCCTGGGGGAGTGGTAATCTGCCAAACGCTCAACAAGACATACCCGTTTACCAGAAACAAACGTACTCGATCAGGGGAGTAGGATGCAAACCTTTCGGCTCAGCTCTTCGTATCAACCAGGTCGAGACAAAATTAGTAAAACCGATATATCGGAAAACAAAGTCTGGCTCGAGCAATTGCACGCGGAACGCGAACTGATGCGCTTGAATTTTCGCCATCTCTGTCTGGGTCATAAATCAGATGGTGAATGTCGGATATCCCTTTAGACCGAGCACGCGTACCTTCATTTGATTGAGAGCTGCTTCCGTCCGTGCATGGAAGGGAGTCTGACAAGCACGTGAATACAGAATGGACCGAGGAATGAGTGCGACTAACACCTATCCAAGAACCATCGCCATTGATCATATCGTGGTGACGTTGCAGTTCGTCGTGGTGCTTGGCGAAGTCGTCGTATGTCTGTGTGGTTCTAAGGTAACCATAATGACCCATGGCGTTGCAGAGATAGAAGATTTCAGAAATGAAGTTTGGTGCTGCAGCTGTCCCGGGTATAAAGCGCCTCTACTCGATTGCCGAGATTAAGCAGCTCACCATTTCCTTTGTTTGCTTCTGCCCATTGTCCCGCCTCCTCTGACGTAGCTTTGATGCGCGTCTCCTCACTTACATCAATACGGTTCGAGACAGCGAAGTACAACGGGTCAATGCGATCCATCTATAGCTGGGTTGTCAGGTATAAGACCCACCAAATCGAGTACGACAAACCTTGGAGTATCTGGCATCAATGAAAGGCTCTGCAAAGCGAAGAAGTACATTTTGCAAGTTGACCATGAAGCTGTCGGTTGCAACCGTTTGCGGATCCACCTAAAAAACATATATAAAAGCGTCACAGGAAAGTCTGAGCATCCCATGTACCTGCATCCCGGCTCGCTTGATGTTTAACTTGACTGCGGTAGCGAAGTACTCTAATACTGCTTCCCTGGACTCCGGAGATGCCCGTACGAGTGTGTTGAAGGTTTGAAAGAGTGATGACTGTGGGTGGGTGGGTGACATACTCGATATTTAATTTGCCATGACCTACTTACCTGCAGGCTCTTCACTGT
>JBBPQU010000981.1:0-12368 GCA_038092655.1 Boletus sensibilis
GTCGGCGAGAATGAAGATGAGGTTGCCTAAACTGGTCAAGAATGCAAGACCGAGCAGTATCTGAAAACGGAATGAGCACGCGCAAGCTACCAACAAAATGAACGCACAAGCTTGGCCCAAAGTCGCCACCGGCTGTTGCGGGAAATGTCACGCCGGGGAGCATACGAGAGCTGGGTGATTCGAGCGAGGGTCGCGATGAGGAGGATGGCGAGGAATGAAGTGAGAATGAAGCCCTCTTCGGCACAGAGGGACAAGTCAAAGTTTCTCAGTTGAGATGTCCACCGCCATCCGTCTCTGTCGCGGCACTGCACGAGCGCCATCTTGTGCGACGGTGGGGACTGCTGGGATTTTTTTTATACGACTTGCAAGTCGATTACTCATACAATCTTAGATGACTCATGAGGCTGTGTTCACTTTGTAGACAATTCAAATTGTAGAGTCTTATCGGCTCTAACGGACCGGTGACAAACCAGCCCGTCGTTGGAATTCCAAGTATTCAAGACGGCTCGTTATCCAAAGTGACACTCAAACATGCAATTACCTCAATCTCTCCCTTGACCCATCTTCGACACCAAACTGAACTCGCTGGAGACCCCCTGTGCATACAAGTCAAACTGTCCACGCTTGCGTCGCAACGACTGCGCTCCCATCCGACGCGGCTGTGGCACACTCTCGACTGCCTTTCGTGACATGTTCGAGATCGACAAGTTCTCGCTGAGCGTCGCGTGAATGTTTCGCTCCGTCCGCACCTGCTTGGGCGTGTCTTCCACACCCGTCTCTTGTCCGTATGTCTCGTACGGCGCTCCGTCTGCATCTGGGCTCCCTTGAGAATGTGTGGTGCCCATGTTCGTGGCGTTCGCCAGCGCCTTCCTCTTGACCACGTTCTCCCCATGGGTCTTACCGACACCCACCCCTTTCTTCGGTACAGCGTCCACCCCAGCGCGCCCGACTCGATCCATGTGCAACCGACGTCGCAATGCACTTTCCGTGAGCAGTTGGACGTACTTCTTCCGGTGAGAACGTCCTTCCCCTCCCGCGCTGACAGAAGACGCGTGCGCGGCAGGTACAATCGACCTCTCAATGCCGTCCTCGCCCCCGCACCGCGGGCCCGCTTGTTCTTCCTTCCAGATATACGGCAGTCTCATCGGCGTATATCGGACGAGCCGCGTGTCGTATATCCCGATCGGCATCTGCAACTGACATCACCTGCGTCAGCCACTTTCCACCCCTCGACAGCCCTGCATGCTCGGATCAAGACGACTTACCAAGCGTGGGACGTGCTGAATGCGCAGCACTAATTCTGACCGGATCACCTCCAGCTTGGCGGTAATGAAGCTCTATCCCGGTGTAGAATGATCATGATCACGAATTGGGCAACGGCTCAAATAGCCAATCTGATTTACGCACCTCGTCCACTTCCAAGTGGAGCACACGACGCTTCGATAACCGGACGAGGAGCACGAACGAGGATGCTCTCGCGATGATCAACATTTGCCATGGGTTCGCGGGATCACTGGCATCATGTAGCAACGACGTCGACGTGATCGCGTCCTGTGAGCAGAAGCCAGTCAGGATAACATTCTTGAGCGTAACCACACCATCGATACGGGCTAACCATCGTAGGAGCGCCGTCATCGAGCAACGCCATCAATTCGGCCGCTTCTTGCTTGGCTTCTTGCATCACCGACTGCATGACCTGCAGGAGGACGATGCACGCGTTCCACAAGGCTAAAATCAAGCGATAGATGGCCATCAGAACCTGGAAGAGTGTCACGAGGGTGGACATGGTTTTGCGTGATGAGTCTCTGTGAGAAAGATGTCTGGGCGTTCACTGGAGCTCAGCAGTCCATATTTCAACCTGGTCAGCCGCCACGGAGCCCACTGAGTTGCGGCTGACACTCCCAACTCGGGGCCAGAGCGACGTCAAACGCGTTGGTGATAAACGGGGACACGAAACCCCTCGTCGAGTACCGATACAGCTTCTAGTACTAGTAGTACGTATGATGAATGACATCAGTACACTATCGCTCAAACATATACACAAGATGAACAAGCACAACAACATCACCGTACAGTTCGATCAAGATCCACGATACACGCCGGCACTGCACGCCATTTTATTCCGATACCGTCTCCGAGTGACGCGTCCCCGGATATGCTACATCCCATACCGTTCATTCATAACTGTCATCGTCGGCTCGTTGTTGTTGTCGTCGGAGCATCTCTGCGCGCCGCGCACGTGTGTGCGCGTACCAACGTGTCACCGCCTTCGGGGATCCTAAGTAGCACATGGATTCGAAAAGAACACGCACGAACTAGAACGTCAGCTCCGTTCGACCCAGAGGCGCCTCAAGCTGAGCCCAAGCGACATCACGAAAACACACACTCACGTTTCTTCAAACTTCCCCGCCCGATCCCCCACACCCACAATACCCCTCGGACAGGCACCCAAGCCACGCACGCGACGTACATGACGACGGTCCACACCGGACTCGGTACCACCGCCAGAACGCCTAGCAGTAGTGCGAAGAGAGCGCGTAAAAGGGGACCATCTTGGTCTGGTTCGTCTACAGCACGCCCAGCCCAGAGCGCAGCGCGTGTAGATTCAACAGTGAGGAAAACGGGAAGGAGCAGGAGGGCTTGGACTGTGCCATGTCACGTGCATGAGCGGGGATGAGGTGAGGAGGGGTGAGAACTTGAAGGCTCACGGATAGGACTACCTTGCATTCGGCTATTTAATGGACGACAAAAGTTCACGGTCGTAAAGGCTTGCAAGCTCGATCGCGTTATGGGGGGGTGGCGAACGTATCTACGAGACGACTCGGACGAGGACGGAGTTCAACTCTAAGCTTTCGAATCAGGAAATGCGGGAGCGGCTCCCGGCAAGCTTCGAAAGAAGCGTGTTTATTGCTTCCAAGTTGCCCGGGATACCAGAGCAAAAGTTCGTGTTGAAGATCGATTGATCAAGCGCATAACAGTCGACACCCGAAAAAGTATGTATGCAGAGCAATGTGGAGTATGTACAGCTCGTCCAACCACCCTGCTCGGGAAAAAAGTTCTACGATAAATATTACATCTTCGACGATCCAATGGTGTATTCTTCACGACATTTGCATTTACAGACGATCTTGGAGAAACGCAATTCACGTCAATAACCCAGCGGGCAGGATTGGCGAACCGAGGTCGACTCACCAACATTGCCCAGATCTACGCATGCTTCTTTGACACGCTCGGTGAGTGTCTTCTCACCTTCGCGAACCCAGACACGAGGGTCATAGAACTGAGGATAGGAGCTAAGCGTATGGTCACGTTCTAGGCGACGAACGTACCTTCTTGTTCGGCTTGTCAGCTCCCTCGGGATTTCCAACCTGGGTCTGGAGGTAATCTTTCTTCTTGGTGATAAAGTCCTACAGAAGCACATTCAGATCAGAGGAATGGAGAGGATAACGAGCCATCGGCACATACTCGGATACCGCTCAAGTAAGCGAACTGGGTGTCTGCAGGACGAAAACATCAGATTATGCACGGCGGGATACTCGCACTCTTACCAGTGTCGACATTCATCTTAACGACACCGTTGTTAACAGCAGTTTTAATCTCTTCCTTGGTCGAGCCAGAGCCTCCGTGGAAAACGAGGTACCTGGAATGTATCAATATACCGAAACGTCTTGCATCGTAAATAACGAAACGGTCTCACAGAGGCTTCTCCGCCTTGCCATTCAGCTTCGCGCTCGTGTAAGCCTGATGCTTTTGCAAAAGCTCGGGGTGCAACTTGACGTTCCCTGGCTTGTACACACCGTGTACGTTCCCGAACGCAGCTGCAATGCTGAAGTTGGGGCTGATCTTACTCAGTGCATCGTGCACATCGTACACATCCTCTGGTTGGGTGTACAGAGCGGAGTTGTCAACGTCAGAGTTGTCCACGCCGTCCTCTTCTCCGCCCGTGATACCGATCTCCATCTCGAGCCAGATCCCGAGGGGAGCCAATTTCTTGAAGTATTCAACACACGTCTTGATGTTCTCCTCCTTGGGTTCCTCGGAGAGATCGAGCATGTGAGAGGAAAAGAGGGGTTCTTGGTGAACCTTGTAATACTCCTCGTCGGCGGCGAGCATGCCATCGAACCAAGGCAAGAGTTTATGCGCGCAATGGTCGCTGTGAAGCACGACGGGACTACAGACGGTAATCTGTCATAAGAGTAGGCAGTCGCCTAGGATAGAAAGAGGACGTACACGCCATAGTCCTTGGCAACCGTTCGGATATGCATGGCAGCTGCTTTCGCGCCGGCAGTGGAAGCTTGCTGCTTGTCGTTCTTGAGCCCTTTTCCTGCAAAGTATGCACTTCCTCCCTGAGAAACCTGGAGAATAATGGGTGCTTTGATATCTCTATTTTAATCACGATATCAGTTACGACAGACAGACATGGTGGGTGTATTGACCTTGCGGCTTCTAAAACGGCGTTCGCCGTGGAGGAAGAGGTAACGTTCTGGAGGTACACGTCATCGACATTGGGTCGCAAAAGACGATACACTGCGACTTACGATAGCCTAGGCCAAAAAAGCACGCACTTGGAAATTCGTTCAATCATTTCTAGAAACTGGGTCACTCACAGGAATCGCGAACTGGGATTTCGCGGGTGCAACGTCAGCGCGATGGTGATCTCTGATCGAGAAGTGGTCAAACTGTACCTGGTGTTCCTTTGCATAGTCGAACAACTTGCGAACGTCGTCTCCAGTCAAAACGCCGGCCTAGATGGTCCGTTAGCTCAAGGCGCTCATCCGGAGGTGAATCATCACGCACAGGAACGATATCAAGGACACCCATGGCGATGCTTCTGCTGCAGGATCGTACGGTATGCTAGTCAGGAGCGAAAAAAAAAGTGTTGGGTGTGGACAATCTGATGCGCTTAAAAGGTTTTCCTTGAACCTACCGAGAAAATCAGAGTTGTGTTTCGGGATGGACCATGGAAATCGAATCCATCATATCTACCCACCGCCGGGTCACGTGTTATTATCCACAACCGGTCGATTCGTATCGCTTCGCCAGGTCACTCCAGAGATAACCACAATGCTTGGACTCATCGAATACTAGTAGCTCCGAGTCGTTCATGTCCATACAAACCATACCGAATGACCCTCTGCATCCCCGACAGGCTGTCAAGTGATATAGGACCCTCCCGGAACGCCTCACGGGTCTTGGCAATCCCTTCCCAAAGCTGTCCCGAATATTCCCGCGTCCGGTCCAAACGCAGTCCCTCCATTTCCTACCGGGGCGGACGTCACCGGTGGTCCTCCCATGATTCGTGTAACAGTCGTTCACACCAACATATCCGTCCAAGACGGGTCTCGAGTCGCAATCTCCTTCATTGTAGGAAGCTGGCTTGCCACGTCCGCGTTGTACCTGTTTAGTTAGAGTACGACACAGGGTATCAAAGTTGACCCGTCGTCGCCTGCGCGCTGTTTCTATGAATATTATTAACTGTCGCTCAGGCTATCGCAGTCGTATTCCCGGGGGCCGATATCTATTTCAGAGCACGGCGACTTGGACTCGGTGGCTACCCAAGATACCCCGTTTGCTGCGAATTCGTGCACAAACGTGCGATTGGTTCAGTCCAACGATCACAATCAACAGTGTGCGCCCGCCGCAGCGTGCTTGCAAATATGGTAACGGATAGACATGAACGACGAAGTGTGGATTTGGGTCCTGGGAGCGTGATGGTGCGAATACCCTGGATCGGAGCGTTGAACGTCCGACGTATGAAGCCGGTGAACCAGGTAAATTGGCAACACTATGTAATACCGAAACAAATGATACTGTACCGAAAATGAATGTCATTGTACCGAAAGCAAGTGTCATTGTGCCGAAAATGAATGACGCTCCACTGAAAATCCAAAGACACAACTTGCCACGTGGAAACCAATACATAACTTACTGCTTTTGTCCAGCCACTGGGTTTGCACATACCGACGGTCTTCAAAATGCACACTCGAACAGCTCTTCAACGACATCAACAAGATACCTCCGTTCCGCATCTGATCCGTTCTTGCGGTCTTGCGATCATGACAGGTGGCGGAGGAACCCTATCCATTCAAGGCATGGAATGAAGATCACAGAAGACATCTACACTCTAGCTTTGGATTTCAGTCCACTCAGGTCTTCCACAGCCGCGAGTGCCCGGTCGAGTCACAAGGCTTTGCTGTACAGGGCTGTACTTGCTGTGGGGGCAATGAAATCCTGTGTGGGTCAAGACAAGGTAAGGCGAGTCCGGCCAACGAACACCACCGGTATGTGCGACTGATTAAAACATTCAATTAGAGGTGATCGATCAGGCCCTTAGACTGCACCAGTCACTTGCATGGCATGCCGATGACTCGGCATTAGTGGATCAGTTTAGACGAATTTGATCATGAAGTGGTATTGGAATGTAAAAACTGATTTAGATGAAAAAGTATCAAGTGATTAATTATGCTGCCATCCAGCAACAAACCGGAGGATAAGTGGGAGAAGGTGACTCGACCTTCCCAAGTTAGGTGTACCTGGTATACAACTATATTCGCTGATACTACGAGATGATCGGTGAGGATAATCACTCCAAGAATGAGACAAATAAACCAACTTGTAATCGTATCTGCACCCCACAGGGGGAGATGTCCCAAACCTCATCCCGGCAAAACAAGACAGCGAGTCAAGCAATAAGCTGCCCAAAAGGGTCAACATAGAACAGGGTCCGTTCATTCAAAAGAAACGAACCACGTCGCAGGGGTACGAGTCTTCGGAGACATCGTAACATAACAAAGATGACCGAAAATACGAAATAAGAAAATATCGAGGTTAATTGGCACATAATTTGGGCCATCGAGATCACATCCGAAATGATAGGGCAAAACTGGAGACGGGGTCAGAGGAGGTATTCAGTGAACGCAGAAAGCACTCACAAAGAAGTAGACAGCACATCGTAGTGGCCATCCAAAAACATACACTTTGGACTGACACAGGTCCCAAAATGTGTCGACGGGGCACTATGGCCGCAGTATACTCGTGAGTGAGTGCAGGCTTTGCTCAGATGCCGATCGTACCACAGTCTCCGTCAGGGGAGCAAGGTATTTGTCGTGACAGCTCATAGTTGAACGTGTGTCGATCTAGATACACCGAAGTGACAGTGAGGACACAATCATCAGCAGTGTTGCGTGTACTGACCAGGGTTGTCCCAGTCCAGCGAGACCGTCTACAGCAGGTAGTTGCATCCATGGTGTGAAATGGTCACTGTCGAATTAGAGAATATAGGTGATCCGGGGAGATTTGGAATGTAAAAGGGGGGGAGGATGGTAAATTATCGTAAACGAGAGTGATACCGAGGCTCGCAGCCTATATAGCAACCCCGGCGATTAGATCAGAGCACAGCAAACGGTAGTCCTCAAACATTTGTAACGGGCACGGCGGGACAAGTCACCGAGACCTAAACATCAATATGGATGAGTTATGTTCAAGATATGCAGCAGTGCTCCAGGTGCTGACAGTGAGCAAGGACAGAGATATACCTCTCAAAGTCATGATCCGTATTGTCGCTCCCATCCATCGCCAGCCTCGGTGATCAATGATGCCTCTGAGCAGAGCCTAGAAGGCTAGACGCGTGTGTGTGACCGGTGGCGGTAGGGAAAATAATACCCATAGTTTGCTGTTTGATTGCGGGGACACTGTGCATTGGTGAGCAACCAGCAATATCTTCACTACAGGATCCAACCTTCAATAGGCGCGCACGCTCCACGGGATAGTGGAATTAGACCACTAACAGGACAGTTCTGAGGAAGATTATGACCGTTCAAAGAGAAAAGGAAAGATCTGGAAAAAAGAACCCCGTGGCTGATTGAATTTAATGAAACAGTGAGTCCACGGGCTCTCCGGCCCGCGGTGGTTCCCAAACGCCGACTTCTTTTTGACTGCGAGTTACAGAAAGCCATGATGTTGAGACTGATATTCGACCAGCAGCAGGTCCTGAATCGGGACCATCTACACAGTCACAACTGCGAGGTGCCGGGAGGCATCCGAACCCCAATTTCGCACCCGAACTGTTGGACATGGGTTCGAGAGTTGTCACCGTACAGATTCAATGATGTGTATCAAGAATACGCCAGTTGGCAGTGAATAAGTGGTGGGCAGGATCATATCACATCATGTGAATTGAAGCAAGGTCCGCAGCCCTGCCATGGCATCCAGTGTGGCATGAGTCGCCTCAGCGCTTCCTCTCAGCCTTTGTACTTCAAGTTCCCGCGGAGGTCTCGTGGCCCGTCCAGCTACAGCCCAGCTTTCAGGGAAAAAATAGTGCTCGCTTTTGTGACTAGCAAGTTTTCATCTAGTATACTCAGTTTAGAACAAGTCCAGCACTTGCTGACGACTGTACGTTGGAAGAGAACGCGCCGGGTAGGTAACCTGCTCGTCTGATTTATACCCTCTGAATCTCTGCATAGGTGATTGATGAGCTTTGAGCCTTATCGAGCACATTCCCATAGATATGTACGCATTTTCCCTCGAGTACGCTTCGAAAAATGGAAGAACCTAGCACACACAAACTCTCCTGGACCTGGACCACGCTGATCAAGATTATATCCGTTCCCGTTATCTCTCCCTGATCGCAGTTGAGTCAAGTCTTAAATGACAAGCACATGTTTCGCACGTTGCTATTCGTATTGGACGATCTCTTCAATCACCCCTCGACCCACAAACTTTTGCCAGATCATCAAAAATAACACGAGTTTTGGGACAACCACAGCAACTCGTTTGGCATAGCTCGAGGCTACCGTGCGGAATGCATTGGGAAACGTTGCGAACGTTACAGGCTATGCCTCAGTCCTCAGGGTGGCAGGACTACGTTTTTCTAACCCCAGTGTTCAGCGAGCTGGACGTACAGTTGCGTCTCTCGCGTCGCTTCAGCGTTAGTCTTCCCCGGTTTTGTGTGACCTAATCCCCAACCGTGTTCTGCGCTAAAGTCCATCACCATCGCCACCCGAGAATGTCCAACTTCAGGTCCGTCGTTGAACAAACGTTGCATCTTCAACTGCAGGTAAGCACTCTCATGCTTCGCCTTGAAATCCACCTTTGTCCACTCAGGATTTGAATTTTCGTTCTACTCCTTAGCACTTTACACACTTTCGAACACCCATCTCACTTTTCGCTACACTCGTCGTCTTTTCCACTTTTCCCATCGTCGGGCGCGCCTTGTCCGCATCTGTACCCGCACTTGCCACAACGCTCAGAAAAGCCCTCACGAAATCAAGCACGTCAGAGGGCATTCATCTTCCGAGCTCCCTCTTCAACATCTTTACCCGTGCTCTCAACACCGCCTGTCTCCGAGTGCGGATCCATATCAAGGTGCCAATTCAATGGCAGCAGATGTTTGATCGAAGTCACGGGCGACCTCGGAGTGACGACACCTACGCGACGCCACGTGCCGAAGCAAAGTATTGGCGTGTCGCGGGACGTTATCGTCGTCGCTTATATGGTGGTAACAACACCGCGTCCGTGTCGTCAAGGATTTCTACAGCATCGCGGGATGGTACGGCAATCCCGTTGGTGATATACTACACGCCTCGACTACTCCCTCTCTACCGCGACAACAACGGTAGGAAGCGCACGTCAAGAGAAACAGACATGGACGCCCATGAGGGTCGGATATCGCCCAGAGCGTTTTGCAAATGGCACCGAATGGTGTTTCAGGACACGGTCAGTTCGGCTCTGATCGGTTAACGTTTTTGAACTGACTGGGGTTGTGTTGGCCTGCAACTGTCTTTGCGACTTGTCAGTGTCATCCGACGCTTGCTCAGGCTGTGGCGCAGATGAAGTACTACTCGAACCGTGACTTGCGCGAGATTCAGCGCATAGCGAGGTTGTTGCCAGACAAACAAGTCTTTGGCCCGAAAGGAAGGGGAACTCGGAAGACGAAAGGGACGACGAAATACGGTGAGATGTGGCAAAGTTGGTTAGAGAACAAGGGGATGGATCTCGTGATCGTGTTTCAGTAGGGGGAGCCTAATAGTTGCTTGTCTGTTGTTGGTTTTTGCTGTAGTGCTGCTATCATGTAGACATATCTTCGGATATTTGTCGTGGCTATCGATGATATTAAAGTTGTCATCATTTTGCATTTGGCCAACGAATGTCGAGTCTTGGTGAATGCGATGCTATTACTTACTTCCCCCAGCTGTCGTATGCATCCTGATACTGAACTGCAAAAACATGATCTGATCCTGGCTCGAACAGGAGACCTTCTGTGTGTTAGACAGATGCGATAACCAACTACGCCATCAGACCGCTGAATTTGATTATAGAGAACGAGTACATGGAGAGCGGCATGAATCGCCAGTATACAAAAAAGTCCTTCAGTACATCAATGACCTTTATACCAAACGAGAATATTCGAAGGATCGTCCATCTGAGTATTTACAAATTATGTTTTTCATCTTCAACGTCCCGACGCATTCTCTCCATGTAGATGTAGGTCACAATGATGTGATCTAGCATGTGCGCTACCTCCTGTGCGACCTCAAGAAACGGCGGATGCGACGGTTTTCTGATGCCGAGATTCCGTTTGTGAAACTTGACAAGATGTGCTCTGGAATGTTTCGTTTCGTTCTTGAGCTAGTGGAAAGAAACGAAAGAAACGAAAGAAAGCACAGCATGTGAGCAGATCCCATCGACGGGGATTCGGATGCGTCCAGAAAATGGGGATGACTTGATATTACCCAGCAGTACTTGAACCCTACTTTCCACTTGTACGTCCGGCCATCCGGACCCGCGAAATATCGGCCCCTACATGCAACGCCACATTTGTTCGGTAAACCTGGAGAGGACACAAGTGCGCTCAGCATACCAAGAATATGGCCGTCTATACAGGAACTTGTCTGCTTCCACCACCCGCTCGCCAAACCGAAATTTGGTCTTCTTGACTTTGTGCCATTCAATGACGCAAAGCTCCTCAGGCGCTTTACTTCTCCTTTTCCCCTTGTGATACTTGGTGATGGTAGTCACTTGCTTCCATCCTCGTGGGGTAGAGATGGTGTAGAGCTTGTTGCCTTCTTCATCGGATATGTCCGTGTTTTTGTAGTATGAATTACTAAAGATTAGACGCATCCGAAGGACGTAGGAGCGGGGACTCGGAGTTGTTTCGGACACATCCTGCGCAGTCTCGATGGATTTTTAAAACACGATATACGGTCTCACTGGCCGTGTGAGGGGTTTTGAAACAACTAAAATTAGAGCGATCCATTATGGGAGCGGACCATAATGCAATGTCAATCGGTGCTGTCAGCAATCAACGAGTTCCGAACCAATGATGACCGGTCTGACCTCGTTAACAGATGTGCAGCGGAGTGCTCAACCATCTGCGTACACGATGGAGTGAAGGACGGTGAAATTGGATAGTCGGATACTGGCGGGTACCACTTCCGTGCGAGAGATCGGACTCACAATTCGGGTGATATGATAGCAGGAGTTCTCTCACCCGAGAGCCGAAGTTGACGTTGAAGCACCGCTTACGTACTGCGGTGCTACTAGGGTAGTATCAAGATCAACCTCTCTCCAAAACGTACACCACAATGTCGGTGCAGATTTTCGGCGACGAAGTAATCAGTTTCAAAAAAACCAGTTACAATGCACGATGCTGACCGCGTTATTATCAGGCAACTGAAGAAAAGGCTGAAAATGCGCGTCTCTCCTCTTTCGTTGGCGCTCTCGCCGTCGGTGACCTCGTCAAGTCCACCCTGGGACCCAAGGGCATGAACAAGATCCTGCAATCGGGGTCGACCGGAGACATAAGTGTGACCAACGACGGTGCCACGATTCTCAAATCCATCCAACTCGATAACGCAGCAGCCAAGATCCTCGTCAACATCTCAAAAGTCCAAGATGACGAGGTCGGAGATGGGACGACGTCTGTTTGTGTTTTGGCCTCGGAACTATTACGAGAGGCGGAGAAGTTGATCGCAATGAAAATCCATCCCCAAACGATCATTGAGGGGTATCGGCTCGCGAGCAGGGCGGCTTTGGACGCGTTGGAGAAGGCGGCTGTGGATCACGCGTATGTCTCCTTGTCGTGTACATATTTCTGGTGTTACTTTGTGTCTCATGATTTCTTACACACTGTAGATCCGATATTGCACAGTTCCGCCAAGACTTGTTCAACATCGCCAGGACGACCCTGTCGTCAAAAGTGCTCTCGCAGGACAAGGATTACTTTGCGAACCTTGCTGTCGATGCCGTCCTACGGTTGAAGGTAGAAATGTTTCCTGTAGAACACCTTGCGCTTGGCCTGAACATGATCCTGCTAGGGCTCGACAGACCTGGAGCACATTCAGATCATCAAAAAAGTCGGTGGCAAGCTG
>JBBPQU010000982.1:0-12363 GCA_038092655.1 Boletus sensibilis
CACCCAGAACCACTCCTTCCTTCACCGATTTGATGCGAAAAACCAAGCGGGGACGTTTTGGTATCACTCACACTATTCTACTCAAACTTGTGACGGGTTGAGAGGACCTCTCGTCATATATGATCCAGATGATCCGTATCGTCACTTGTATGATGTGGACGATGGTAAGTGAATACCTCGAAACGGTAACTTTTATACTGAGGTCGTTTTCCAGAGACAACTGTGATCACCCTTGCAGACTGGTGTGTTTTTTTCGTTGTGTTTCCGAAGTGGTTCTGACTGTTCCACGTGTTAAGGTATCATATCGCCGCTCCAGTGCTGAACTACTTCATTGGTGTCAATGCTATCTCGACGCTTATTAATGGACACGGGCGTTACACAGGCGGGCCCCAGTCAGAGCTCGCCGTTGTTAACGTCGAGCATGGCAAACGCTACCGCTTCCGTTTGGTCGCGATGTCTTGCGAACCAAATTTCGTGTTCTCTATCGATGGGCACAACTTGACCGTCATTGAGGCTGATGGAATCTTGACGGAACCGCTCCTTGTGGATTCCCTCCAGGTGCTTGCCGGGCAACGCTACTCTGTTATCATGAATGCGACGCAGCCAGTCGGTAACTACTGGATACGGGCCCTGCCAAACTCCGCTGCCGCAACCTTCTCCGGAGGACTCAATTCCGCCATTCTGCGATACAGTGGCGCGCCAAGCCAAGACCCGACTACCAACCATACGACGAGCGTGATGCCTCTTCTGGAACGTAATCTGCATACTCTCGTTAATCCAGGAGCACCCGGCGTCCCCGAGTATGGGAAAGCGGACATCAACATTGAGATCACCGCCGAGAATATCGGCGGTGTGTTCTATTTGAATGGAGTTCGGTACCGGCCCCCTACTGCACCCGTACTGTTGCAGATTTTGAGCGGTGCGCAACTAGCGACCGACCTCTTACCAGAGGGGAGCGTGTTTGTCTTGGAGCCCAACAAGGTTGTTGAGTTAACGATGAAGATGGTTGGCATCGGCGGCCCTGTGAGCTCTCATTCTTCATCGTTTCTATGTAGTTACTTACGCGGGTTCAGCATCCCATCCACCTACATGGGGTTCGTATACATCGTCAAGGAGCTATTCGCACGTCTAACTTGATTTACAGCATGCTTTCGATGTTGTCCAAAGCGCAGGTGACAATACGACCTTCAACTACAAAAACCCCGTCCGTCGAGACGTGACCTCCGCTGGCACACAAGGGCAACAAATGGTTGTTCGATGGGTGACAGACAATGCCGGTCCATGGTTCGTGCACTGGTACGGCCATTTATTGCTTACGATGTGTAACCCATCCTGACGCCCCCCATCTAGTCATATCGACTGGCACCTAGAAGCGTTAGTGTTTTTTTATTTATTGTCACGTTATGAAAGCCTGCTCACGAGCTCTTCTTAGTGGCTTTGCTGTCGTGATGGCTGAGAATCCTGCGGGAGTGCATAGTCATATTGGCAACATTCCTCGTAAGCGTCTTCGTCGACTTCTTGAATCTATCTTATACCCATCCGAACAGAATCATGGTTCGACCTGTGCCCGATATACGATTCGTTGTCCCCATCACAGCTAGGAGCTGTGAACGCCGAGCAACAAGCTGCCAATATCACTACATTGCTACTTCCGAACTGATATGTTTGATAATGTTTGATTAGAGGGTTCATTTGGGGAGATGGTACATTTCATTGGACTGTGTGGACTGGATGTAGGCTAGCTATTTTATCATAATGGAGATGAACGCTTGTACGTCATGATAGTGTTCCCGCGCTTTCTGTATGATTTTAAACACATCATTTCGTCCTGGGTCAATTGAACATGCTGAAAGGTGCGGAAAGCCGGACATCTGCGCATCCGTCGGCAAGCGATGCATTCCAATCCGCCCGATAGTAATGGTGGGCGCGAGACCGACGCGTTCTTCACGCCGTCCATGTCATTCAAAAGTTCCAGGTGGCAAAGGCACAACGGGACATCCTAAGTAGCTAGGTGATACGCACTATACGTAACCCGGCGCATACGAAAAAGAAAAATCCCGTGTTTCTGAACAAAGGCAGAAGTCCGCAGAGTGTGCAAACATACGACGTCTCATTGACCGACACGAAAAATATATCCGAACCCCCTTTGAGTCGTACACTGTGCACTTGCACGGAGACCAACAGTCAGCGCAGCACAGTCTCGACGGTCGCAGAGCTGCCTCGTTCCCAGTTCATGTGCCGTACCTTGGCAGAACTCCCATACCGAACTTGATCTCGCAGGAACTCCGCAAGTGGTCTCTCTGAATGAGGAATTCCTTGCTTTTGAAGCAGGTGCTGCAGTGTATCAAGAACCGCGGGGTAATCCTGTAAAAACGGATACGTCTCGGGACTGAATCCACGCACATGGATACGGAGAGACGCCGCGTCGCTTGCCGCTCGTGTGGAAGATCTGGTAGGGAAGGTCACCCAATCCAATCCAACCTCGTCGAGGCCAAGGTCGGCTAAGATCGTGATATAAGGACGAGGGTTCGAAGAATGGTCTGGTCCACCAATGCTGGGATCGCCTCTTTGAATACTGTGCAGGGCACTAGACTGCTCGGAAACGCAGGCTTTGTCCAATATAAGAATTTGCGACATGCAATCCGAATCGTTGTCTCCGCGGTCAGTGGATTTGAAGTAGATGGGAATGACTTTATCGATCAACGGTTGATTGTGGTAGCACTGGACGTCACTCGTTCGCTGCCAGTGCCGCGACGTCCATTCGTCCATGCTGCGAATGCAATCAACCATCGATTGGGTAAGATGAAGGAAACAACCTACCCTAATTGGGCCAGTGACTTCTTATCACTTTCTTCTTGTCTGAGGTTGGCGTCCATGGAAACCCAGTGGGAGAAGTTCACATACGCATCTTTGAATGCTGCCTTGGCATCGGGACCTGCAACGCGCGGAGACCAGAAACTGTCACCGAATAGGAACTCGAAAAACGTGATAACGGGCATCATCCGGCAGTGGATCAACTCAGCCTCGAACCCATCGCCGTGCGCGAAACGAGAATTATTATTACGAAGAACGAAAAGATCTTTGGCAAGGAGCCAGAGAAATCGGCTAACCAGCTCCCCTCGTTGCCCGATGTCGATCACTCCGTCGTCAACTTTTGTCTCGAGTGTGTTCAACGCAGTTTTCAACGCATTGGCAGGTCCGTGCAATGAAAACGCGGCAGCGCACGACAGGAAGGGCTCGGACGGGTAAGTGGTATAGCTCCAAAGACGATCCTCGGTGGTTGTGATGCACACCCGGAGGTGACTCGCGACAGAAGATTCCACATAGTCAACAGCTTCGCGGTGACCGAAACAAACCTCGATGCCAAATCTCTGCGCGAGGACCGCGAGTGCTCGATGCGAATCGGCCGCGTCGTAAGCCCCACTCAGCTTTTGTATGGCGAGGTGGAAGATCCGGTCCAGCCCGAACGCGTCCTGCAGCGAGACCCACCTGTTGGTGGATAGTCAGCACCCCACACGCAAATCATGCAAATGAGAGATAGAAACTCACAACGGACGGCCATACCGTAGAATATTTTTTTGCTTTTGCAACCTGGGAGGATGGAACTTCACCGAGGGGTGGAGCATGGTGATCCCACCCCAACTCAGAAAATGGCGGGAACAACAATTCCCCCTGGATTGGAACTCTTGCCGAATTAACTACGATGTTCGTTAGCAAGATAGCAAGGAAGTATGGTGGCACGTACACAAGGCTTGTGGGGATGCAAAGTGGGTGAGCTTTGACGCTGTTGACGCGAAGACTACCCAAACAGCATGGCGAAAGGGAGAGTATGCACAATATGCTTTGATAACGCGGAGAAGTACGGTCGCACGACGAAATTCTTTCCTCTCTTGCAGTAAACGAGCTTCGTCAAGGGCGATAACTAGCTTTGGCTTATTATTCCTGACATCGGGAAAAGCTGACGAGAATTGGCGAGTCATGCTAGCATAATAATTCAGCATCTCTTTCTCCGCGACACCACCAGCAGAGTTCGGATGACCAAACGTGTTGCCGGTGTCCACCGGTATTGCGGTTGCAACACATGAGCTCTGCAGGATACTGGGAGCTTTATTTGCCACGCAAACATTTGAGAGACAAAGCCTGCTTCATGTCCATGGGATCGTCAATACCCGCCTTGAAGAGAATATTCTTCTTGATCTACGAAACACAGTCAATACGAGGTGATCAAGAACTTGGGATTTCACCAGCTCACCTCGCTGTATGTGCTTTTCAGTCGAGCGAAAAAGTCAGCACGATCTGATGACGTTAACTGGCACATAGCACTATTCCAGATCTCGACCACCACTTTGCCATCGCTTGATAGTCGAGTAGATAGATGTTCGCCAACGAGTTTGAAGATGGCTGCAAAGAAGGCACAGCACTGGATATGATAGAGCTCCTCAGAACTACCTTCTTCGGTCAGGATCGACGCGGAAATGTCGTCACGAATAGGAAATCCAGTTTTATCCATGGTGGGTCGAAGGTTCATGTACAACACCAAGACGCCCTTGCGAGCAAGCTACGCGTGAACATGTATCAGTACTCGATTGCAGGCATCGATGGAAAGGGAGAGGACCTCTAAAATCGTACGAGTCTTTCCAGTGCCCGAGCTCTGAACTATAGAACAGAACCTGGCATAATACCCGCGACGCGAGGGGTCACCGGCAGAGAACTTCAGTTCGTTTTGCTCAAGATATTCATACAAAGCGTCGACAGCAACGCCTCGATAACGATGCGTCAACGCAGACATTAATTTTTTCTGCATGGTGTCTGTAAGGACCTCGGGTTCTAGGGTGTATGATTAAGTGATGAGGAGAACAGGAGATAAGCACCATCGGGACCCACCCTGTAGTGAACGTGAGGAGACGCTGGCACTAGTGTGAAGGATTTCTATGGAGTGGATCATGAGGTTGACTAGAAATCGTCGCAGATGATCGCACGCGCACCGAGGTTTCGAATCTCGCGGTACGATCGACGCTCCCAGGCGGAAGCCAGTATATCTCATAGCTCTCCATTGGTAGCGATCAGTTTGACCGCCTCCATTGTATCAAGGTACTTTGTGTCCAAGTAGTCCTTGGAGCTCTCGACGATAGCGCTCAGAAGGAAGGCAAGGAAGACATAGTTGGATTGAGGGACCAAACTGCTGATAGGCGCGAGGCGATCATTTACAATGGTGTCGAGCGTGTTGTGGATGGCATCATCAAAGTGATCTGGGCATGTCGTCGTTGCCCAAAAGCCACTTGAAGCGCCGCTTTTATATCGCCCACAAAGTGCTCGGATAGCGTAATCTCGTCTCGAACGAGGTAGAAACGACAAAGCTTACTTCCCTTGCTCAGTTGCAAGAAACTGTTTTCTGTAGGTAATGTACGAGTAATCGCAACTTGGAACATCAAAGACCACTCCCACCCCGAGCACGAATATTTACGATGACTTGGTCCATCCGACTCGGAGCCCTCGGTCTAATTTTGAATCCAACCAGGCGAGTAACTCAACTAGACCATCGGTGTCATGACATGATCCGTAAACCCTTTCTGTCCTCGGACATATTGCAGAACACGAGTTCAGAGCAATGTCGTCGTCGACGTACGTCGAAAACTTTGTGACCCTTCTTCGAGCTTTGGGCTTGGTCGAGGGATCATACAAGCCTTTCCCAACCGATCCACTGATAAATAATAGCACCGCAAACTCCATGGGTTATTCCGACTTCTACGGCTCAGGCTTTCTGAGTCCTCCAGTTGATACGACGTTCGATGCTTCCGGCCCTGGCTTGGGCTACAATGCAACGACATTTCACCCTGCTATGGGCGGCGACATTGGTGCAAACACACAATGCTCGGTGGTATCGTACGACTCCCCACCGCTCACCAACCAAACCTTTTGGTCATTCGACTCCACTACAGCGGCTGTATACCGTTATCGAAGGCAACAATCTGTCAACCTAGGATCATGGTAAGTATGGGAAAGATAGTCTACTGGATCCTTACACCAGTTCTTCCACTCGGCAGGTTTGTACAAGAAAACTGGATGGTCCCTTCCCTCTTCGCGTGTGCATCAGGACCACGAATTGCAGAAATAGACATTGCCTCAGGTTGGGGATCTGTTGAGAACGCTCGCGCTATGCTCGAACGACACTGGGATACGTTCATCAACCAATCAGATTTCGACTACCTCGCAAACATCGGCATCAACACCGTCCGCATGCCGATCGGATACTGGACGCTCGGTCCAACCTTCGTCACGGGCACCCCTTTCGAGCCGTATGCGAGCGTTTACACCAACTCTTTCCCTCGATTTGTCCGGGCGATCAACATGGCCGCGCAATCCGGCATCGGTGTCTTGGTGGATCTTCATGGCGCAGTCGGAAGTCAAAACGGGCAACCACACTCTGGTATATCCGATGGTCAAACGAGGTTGTTCAACAATTCTGCGTACATGGACAAAACCATGGAGGTTCTGATGTTCTTGACGGACCAGCTTCAAAACGTAACCAACGTCATCGGCATCGAAATATTGAATGAGCCAAACGATACACCCGAGCTCTCAGATTTCTGTAAGCATATTTCATGGTTTGCGCGCTGTTGGTGACCGCTCAGCCTCTGTGCAGACACGAAAGCGATCACGGCTATGAGACAAAGGTCTCCCGGAGTACCCAATCTTCCGCTGTATATTCATGACGGCTTCAACCTCCAGAAGTACAGTACCTACCTCTCGGAGCGCTCAGATTTCGTGATCGAGGATCACCACTCCTATTTTGTCTTCACGCCTGCGGACGAGTCCGAACCAGCATCTCAGCACACTAGCGATGTCAGAGGTTCGATATCCGGTGATCTCGGTGCAGCAGACTCGAAAGATCGCGAAAATTTAGTGATTAGCGAATGGTCATGCGCCTTAACCACTCAGAGTTTGTCGACCCAGGGTGATCCAAACGAAGCCAGAAGGCAATTCTGTACGACTCAGATGGGTGTTTATACGAACATGAGTGCTGGCTGGTCGTTTTGGTGTGCGTCGTATCATCCCTCGCTCGCCGACCCTGGTGGTCTAACCAACTTGACCAGCGTATAATAAGGAGGGTTGCGATACAGACCAGGGTTGGTGCTTCAAAGCCGCCGTCGGGAAAAGCCTTCCGGATACCTTTTTCTCTTATGGTAAACCGCCTCCCACGGATTCTGCTGAGCTTCAGCGTGTCTACGCTGCAGTGGCGAGCATGACTGTCCCCTCCCAGTCTGATATTCTCAAAAGGCTCGAGAGCTCCGCCACGCTGGCTCAAGGAAGTAATGGTACCACTCCATGGAATATGACAACCGCCCAGCAACAGTCGTCGATTGAAGGATACTCGGACGGCTATCAAACTGCGAAGATCTTTACGCAGCATGGGTGGTCGAGACTCGGGTTTACGGAGCAATACATTCAAGACAGTCTGAGCGCGATGGGTGAGTTTATTGCGCAAGGTACTGGGGATTATTATCGCAACGGATTCAAGGCAGGGTTAGCGGATGGAGAAGGTGTCGTCGTTGCTGTTCTTTCCTGATCATGTTTGTACATACCCCTTTGGTAACCCCCACGATGTTTTATCTGACTGTGACCCCTCCATAAAACCCTAAAAAGGAAGTGAAGAACGTAGCGCTTGCCTAATTTGTCAAGCCCGCCTTCGTTGTGCAGGACGACATGCTCGGGATCGAGGACTACGGTAGCGACGTCGAAAGCGGTGATGAAAGCTTGAAAACGACACCGAAGACGACGACGACGACGACAACATCGACCTCACAGTTAACGCCAACAACATCCGCGTCTTCGCTCGTCTCGAAACACCCTCTACCGACTTCCAAGTCGACCTTCGCGCTTCCCCCTCCAAAGTCTTCTTCCTCATCCTCCTCATCCTTCTCCCTTCCTGCACCTTCGAGTTCGATTTCTACGACACACACACGCGGCAGCACAGCGCCGCCGAAACAAAAACGAACCAAGAAAATCGCCATCAATCTCCCTTCCCTCCCTCCTCCCGAAGACGATGCCGACGACGGTCCACCAGCGAAAAAGCCCCGGGTCGCATCGAGCGCAAGCGGGGGCGGGGGAACCACCGGTGCCGGAAAGTCCTCGCTCCTCAGTATGCTTCCCGCGCCGAAACAGCCGGTCCCTGTGATCGAGAAGAAGGTGGAGCGTGTACTCGGGGGCGGAGGTGGCCCCGGGTTGGTGTTTCGTACTCCCAAGAGCGAGGCACGGCGTCACCATACCGCTGGCTTCGCGAGCACGGACGGACCCGCTGTCGATGCGGGGGACGGGGGAGACGCAGAGGTCGGGGGACCTGCTGATATCCCTGGGCCGTCGACGTCGTTCGTTCCTCCCTCTCTCAAGAAAGGCAGGGCGAACATATCCCTCGAGAACGAAGGTCCCACCAATATCCCCGCTTCGGCATCCACGCAGCCCCGGAGATCAGCGGCGCCGCCTGTGGACTTCTTCTCAATAGGTTCGAGCACGCCCCCCGCCAGATCTACACCGACACCTTCTACGTCCTCCGCCCCAACCGTCACGAGCGTGCCGTCTACGTCCACGTCCGCATCGTCCACGTTCTCCGTATCTTCCGCACCTGCCATTTCGACCTTCCGACCGCCTTCGCCCACGTTGGACGATCCCTACCCGGGTTATTACCAGCTTCCCTCTGGTGCATACGCTCCCTACGAAGCCGAATACTACGCCTCCTATGCCAAAAAGTGGAAGGCAGAGTATGACAAACATATTCGTGCGCTCGAGAAATCTCAGTACGAGCCTGAGACGGACGGTGCTCAGGACGTCAACATGGCTGCGGAGATGGAGAAGGCGCGTCGGGAGATCAAGGAACGTGAGGATAAGAAGGCGTTGACGGCTGGCAAGACTGGGCAGAACGACGATGGAGAACAAGCGATGCCCAGGATGAATGTGAAAGGCGCCAAGCTAGGCTCAGTGGCAAGGTCGAGGCATCAGCTGACGACTTTGCTGACGGAGGCGTATTTGAACCGGGAGGCAATGGAAGAGAAGATTGCGCAAGGCCGGAGGAACAGAAAGGAAGCCGGGAATAAGTACGGTGAGTGCTTACACTTGCAGTATGTTGGTGAAACTAAACGTATGTCATTTAGGTTTCTAAGATGTGCATTTTCGGGAGATGCATGGGATAATATATCTAAGTGTATGTATAGTGGAAGAGGTAAGAGATACTATGCTACATTTGTTGATGCTCCACTGGATCCTCAATATCAATGATAACTAAGATATGAATGGAATATGGCCAAACAATCGTTCATCGTCCAGCTGAGAATTCTACAATATGCGCAATCAGCATCTAGGGTGCCAAGCATCGGCGAATAATACGAACTGGTCACACTCTTGGTGCCCTCGCTAATGGCATGTTTTGCGAGTTCACCCGGTAGGATCAACCTTACCGCCGTCTGTACTTCTCGAGAAGAAAGGGTTGATTTCTTGCTGTACGAAGCGAGCTCTGGGCACCACCATCAGCTTAGACACGTGTCAATTCGATGACTATATCCACTCACTGCTCGCCTCGCTTGCGATCCTTTCGAACAAGTCGTTCACGAACGAGTTCAGAACCGCCATTCCCTTGTTCGAGATGCCCGTTTCGGGATGGACCTGCTTCAACACTACATAACGCGGAACCCATCAGAGTTCCCCTCGAGTAACCCGAGTACGAACGGCGACGACCAACCTTTGTATATGTAACTGCTATACGTTTCCTTTCTGGCCTTTTTTCTCTTCTTTTTTGGTTCTTCTCCTTGGGTTCCGCCTCTGGCGCTTGTGACGCGGGACTTGGCTGTTGAAGGTGCAGCTGCGGATACGGGGGCCTTGGACGCCTTGGACGCAGGAGCTTTGGAGGCCTTGGAAGCGGGAACGGCATGCGAAGCTTGTTCGGTGGTCTGGGTGCGATGTTGCATTCGGTGGCTTAGAAGTCGAAATCTTCACAAGAAAAAGAGAAAAGACGGTTACCTTGGCTGCTACGACCATAGTAGTGACACGCTCTGGGTGAACGGGGCGGTAAGAGGATGGAAGAAAGTAAAGAGGTCTACTGTGTCAAGTTGACGCGACGCGTTTATAGGCGCGTCGACGCGGCGGAGTTGAAATCGTGTCAGCGACTTGAAATCACACAGCACCTTTGGAAGAACCTTTGCAGAACGTGAATGGGACTGGCCACTTCGTAGGTCCATGCATCGCTTCCAGACGGATGCGCAGACGCCCGGCTTTTCACACCCTCAAGTAATTTTAATCGATCTGGGACGAAATCATGGGTTTCAAATAATACCGATGGAAGTAAAGTCATGAATAGTCAGTGTCGCCGACATTCTCACATATATTCTGTCGACGTTTGGAATAGCGTGTGGGCGTAAAAAGTACGGCAGTGAGTCAAGGCCACTTGTGTGGTCGAGGAGTGCAAAGCGTCGATGTGTCACAGATGTGATCGGAATCGGAATCGGAATCGTACAACCGGGACACTCGAGCACTCACACTTGAGCACTTCATACCACTGGCACCGGTGTTCGGATACTTTACAGATTCGAACAAAAAAAAGAAGATCTATTAGGCCAGCCTCAATAAGCTTGGACTGTATCGCGCCTTTATTTTATCCACAGATAGCACCACCGATGTCAGACGCCCGCTTCGCCAGCCTCAAAACCGACCCTCGGTTCCGGCGCCCCAAAAAACACCACTCCAAGGTCATTCTAGACGATCGTTTCAAACATCTCTTGGGAGACGAGAAAAAGGGTAAAAAGAAGAGGAGTACGAAGCAAACTGCCGGTGCGTGCACCTAATCCTCCATCGACCGCTCGTTAACGGCGAACCACCCACCCACATTGGATGCCCCACAAACGACAGCCAAAGTCGACAAATATGGGCGAACGGTGTCGGATACGCAGGAAAAGGACGATTTGCGGCGGTTTTACAGGCTCGAGGCGGAAGATGGAGGGGAGGATCCAGCTGTTGTGCCGACCGTCGTCGATTACGCGCGCGGTGCCGTGCTCATGGAGTCCTCAGATGAGGAGGAGGAAGACAGAGATCTACCGCCCCGCATTCCATTAGCGGACGGGAGCGATAGCGACAGCGACGAAGGCGGCTTCGTCTCCCTCGGCGTTGAACCAAAGAAGTCGGACGAGGACGAGGAAGACGTTGAGATCGATCTCGACGAAAACACGATTGCTACGCTTGATGCACAGGTCGCCGAATACTCCAAGACCGTCCCGGACTGGGAAGGGGTTACAAACGTCAAGCAAACGAGGAGGCTGGCGGTGGTCAACCTCGACTGGGACTACGTTCGTGCTGTCCACTTGTACAAGATATTTTCGTCACTCGTATCTCCCACTGCACCTCTTGTGTCTGCCTCCACCTCACATACCGAAAAAATTACGACTTCGGCTAGCAAGGGCGGAGTGAACGTCACCAGAGGAAGAATACTCAGTGTCCGTGTTTACCCAAGTGAATTTGGAAAGAAGCGGATGGCTAAGGAAGAGAAAGAAGGTCCGCCCACAGAACTGTTCAGGAAGAAAAACAAAAAGGTGGAGGACGAGGAGATCAACGAGAAGACAATCTTTGAGACAGGCACCGAAGCGGATTATGATGAAGATGCTCTCAGAAAGTATCAACTCGAGCGCTTGCGGTACGTCCCTCATCCGTGTACCTTTTATCTACTAGCCACTTTCCTTTATTTCTCTGCGGGCAGAATGGCTGACGAACGTTAAGCACAGCTATCACTATGCTATCGTCGAATGCGACACCGTAGAGGCTGCTTCCCACGTATATAACGAGCTCGAAGGAACCGAGCTAGAAAGATCTGCCAACGTGTTCGACCTCAGCTTTGTCCCAGACGACATGACGTTTGACGATGAGCCTCGGTATGTCCCTTTCCGCTTTTCCAAAGTCGATCTGGTCGCCGACTCCAGTCGCACGATATTATACAGAGATGAAGCTGCCCAACTCTCAAATGCGCCGTACAGAGCGGTCGAATTTGTCACCGACGTGCGTGCCCGTAGCGTTACTGTTTCCTGACCCGTCAACACTAATTCGACGCTAGGCCCTCCGCCACTCGAAAGTAAAACTTACGTGGGATGAAGACGATCCGGAACGGAACCATATCCTCCGTCGCCCGTTGACGAAGAAAGAGATTGAAGAGGCCGACTTTCGTGCATATATTGCTTCTTCCTCGTCTTCCGAGGGGGGTTCCGAAGATGAGAGTGGCAGTCAAGGAGTGTCGAAGAAGACTGGGGGGCGTAAAACGAAGAATGCGGGCAAGAGCTCCAAGACGGCCGAAAGAGACAAACTCCGGATGCTCCTCCTTGGCGGAAACGATGA
>JBBPQU010000983.1:0-12360 GCA_038092655.1 Boletus sensibilis
AACACTCTGTCTCCTGGTTGTCATGAAGTCTCGGGTATGCCCAGACTATAAAAGGTTGTACTTAGCCTTTAGAAAATTCATCTTTCGCTCTGTTGCATTGATCAAGAATGTTTCCTAAGTCCTTCGTTACCATCCAACACCTTCCGCTCATCCGTCCTACTGTTCTACGCTATTGTGTGTCCGTTCCACTACATTTTCCATCTGCATTTTCCGCCCAATATTCCGGAAACTGTCCGGAAATACTCTTTCTTGCTTGGAAAGGTTTGGTGAGCTTTAGCTATATCCTTCTGCACATCTTCTCTTCTCTGGAATCCCTTTAGGGTTGAACATATCGCATCCATCAATTTCTTTTGCTACTGACCGGATTGGATTTATTCCTATCAAGGTTCAGAGTGTTCTTTTCAACGGGCGAGGGAACGAGGAGTGGAGGGTTCCGAGCAATGGGAGTAGAGGATGGAGGAGTGGGTACACAAGGAATGGAAAGAGAATAGGAGAGCTGGTGGGATAGCTCAGTGTCTTCAAAGGTTTCTTCCTGTGAGGGTAGGGTTACATCAGATGGAAAAAGATCTAAGGGTTCTTCAGGTTCTTCCTCAGCGTTGGTATTGTCTGAGGTAGATTCAGGGGGTTCAAGGTGTTCTGGTCGACGAGGTCTCCAGAGAGAGTCGTAGGGGTTTCGACGAGAAATGGTGGCAGCTTACATAGAAGTAGCTGGTGAGTAGAGCTTAGACCTTTTGTTATGCTCGACCCAGGTAGGGCCAAACGTAGCCCTTGATGGTCGAAGGGAGGTCACGGGGTGAGGGATTCCTTGGATGTGTGAGCATTCACAAGGCGAAGTGAGTCGTCCTGCGGTGGAGTCCCGAGACGATGACAAAGAGACCAGTTTGAGTATAACCAGGTCAAAGGTTCAGAGTGTTCCACTGGGCATTGATACGCAACAACAGTGGCAAGGGAAATCAGACACAGGGGCTCAGTAGCTCATCTGACTGGGTCAAGGGTTCAAGGGGACCAGAAGGGTATCCAGGTCAAAGGTATGAAGCCGAGGGACGAATGGGAGCAAGAACCAAGTAGATTGTCACAGAGGCTAGCAAGGATTGAGAGATACAAGATGTGTACAAGGGAGGTCTAAGCTCGTGATCTGTACTGTGGAAGTCGTGTATTTATAGGTAAAGATCCAGCGCATGGACCATGAGAAAGAGATACCAATAATGGAAAGGGAATTGTGATGATGTTGTAGAGATCGTACGATCCCTATGGTTATAGAGGCCTGTTCCACCACATTCCACACCACACCTTTTCCGTTTACAGCTAGTCTGTCGCGGTCCGACTACCTTCTGAAGTCCCTATCCGTCCATCTGTTTGTCCGGTAAGTCCATCCGAGTCCAAAGTAAGTCTGGGTCAGTCCAGATGTTTCCTTGTTCACTCCGTTTGCACTATATCCGTTCCTACTGCGTCTAGACCATCTCATTAGACCGTTTAGCATGCAGCCCTTCATTTCCAATATCACTGACATATCCTGTACACTATGTACCTCACTTCCTGTTATTCTGGAGTAGTATGGACTATAAAGCCTGTAACCTAGGAATACTGGAATCCAGTTACCTTCATGTTGGTTTCTCAAGTCCGTCCGTCGTCTTGTACTCTGCTCATCGTGAGCCTCTGCTTGAGAACTACCATTGTTCTCACTTCCTGTCTCATTCCTTCGCTCCTTCGGACTCCTGCTCTTTCTCTTCGGACTCTTATGCATCCGGTTCCGGACCGACCAAACCAATCTCATTTCAACCCGAATTACTTTCGGATCCACTTTCTCTTGGGTTTGTACCTTCGGGCACCTCTCCTGATAACACTTCTCTTCGTAGTAGAATCCCTTTGGACGATACTTGCATCCCTTCACCATCCCTGCAAGTTCAGGACAGTTTCCTTAGCCCTCTGAACCACTTTCGTTGTTCTACAACTGGAGCCCACCACAAGGGATTCTCAGAAGTATTCAGGCGACATCATACTTACACCCAACTCTTCTTTTTTTCATTTGAAAAACTTCATAGACACAGCTTCGGAACCTGAAGAAGCAGCAGCTTCATTTCCATTGACACAGCCCTGTCACCGACCGAACTATCAGGTTCCAGCTCTAGACCTGTACGACACTCAGGGTAACTGCCAACACAAAGAAAACTTTTTTTAATCTATCCTTACTCCATCCGAAGCCAGAATCATTGACCCCTATGTCACTACAGAGCTTCCACCTATTCAGACATCATCACCATCAACATCATCGTCTACCCTATACCCTCCATTGCTCAGCCCAGCCATCCGCTTACCATGCCTACTTTGATGCCAATCCATGGCTCCGACAGAGCACCGAAATTCACCAGCCGAAACCCAGTATTACTACTGCGGTTTCTAGAGGACGTAGAGATCCTCAGAACCAACACTGGACTTGATGATGCCACCAAAATCAAGTATGCCCTCCGGTATGCTGACCTAGACGAGGTTGAGCTTTGGGAACTATTAGATGAAGCAATTGCCAATCCGCCGGATTGGGACGTATTCGTTGACGCCATCATCAAACAATATCCTGGATGCCAGCGAAGTGCCTGATATTGCCACGCTGACCTACTATATCTCACAGAAGAATCCCGATCATCACCCATGCGTAGCCAAGATGAGCTAGGAGATTACCATCGCAAGTTCCGGATCATCGCTACTACCCTTATCACAGCCAGGAAGTTATCCGAGTTAGACCGGGGCGCCCTCTTCCTCTTCAGACTTCTGGACGACCTCGAGCAATGAGTCCGACTCTGACTAACCGTCCTAAAGCCATACCACCACCCAGAGGATCCATACCCAATGTCGGATATCCTCGACTCGGCTAAGTTTCTGATAACCGGATCCGCACTTCAGACTACAGCATCTTCCTCCTCATTGTTGCAGCGTACTCATGATTTTTCACATCGATGTTCCATAGCATCACCCACTGCACTACTGATTGTCATCAAGCAAGAGCCCATGTTTATCCAGACTCAGACGTGTCCGTTCTGCGACGGCGCCAGTCACCACACAGGAAACTGTCCCTCATTGGCAGAGTACCTATGGACTGGTAAGGCCAGCATAGGCATGGACGGTCAAGTATATCTTTCAGATGGAGGTCACATTCCGCGCCCTTCCGGATCCAGTTGTCTTCGTGACATTTTGGACTGAATCATGTCGGAAAGCTCTGCCACTGCAGTTACCACGTATACCAACGGTTACACACCGCCGCACTTCACCACCGGATTATTCACGGTATCATCTCCAGACACTGACGCTAATTTAGAAATGGATGCATTGGTCTTCATGACACCCGTCGATGACACGGATAGCGACTTGGAACCATTGCTCATGGATTCGGACTCGGAATGCGGCTTGGAGCCATTGCTAACGGATACAGATTTCCAGCCGTTCCTCACTAAGGGTTGGGAACAATACTGAGCAAACAAGGAAGCCGAGCAGTCGAGGCAAGCTATGTCTCATGAAGTATCCCAACCTCCAACACTGTTATGGCCGAGTAACAATGATACACCAAGGTGTATTCCGACCGACTCTCTAGCACTCCTTGCAAGGGTAGATGCAGAGTTGACAGATGACTCATGAGTCCGAGCTGTCAACCACAGGTTGATTGGTTGTACAGAAGTCAAAGGACTCTACCCAAAGCACAATGGGACAACCTGGTCTTGTTGGCTATCTCCTTCGAAGAGGTCCGAGGGCACCAAGATGTTGAAGGTTGCTAAGGCTTGGCTCTCCTTAGCCAACTACGTATCTGACCGATAGGTCACAGTAGTGACGACGAGATGTCGAAGGGGTCCTCCCTGAGAAGGCAGTCTAATGAAAGACTCCGTGGGTTCCCTGAGCTGATGAACTGGACTCCGGCCAACCGAGAGTCCCAGTTGCCTATTGACCCATAGTGGTCAAAGGTCTTCCCGTCTAGAGGTCTGCCTCCTCTAGCGAGTATGAGTTGTCCGAGATAACGAGGTGGTGATGGGGTCCTCTGTAGGTAGCAAGGGCTTTGCTACTGGTTGATCTTCTGGATGCCTCCCAGAGGCACAGACAGTTATGAATAGAGGATGAGCTCCTTTGGCAGAGAGGGTTACTGCTAGGAGTGGGTCTACACCGTAGATTGTGTAGGTCTAAGTTAGAGATACAACTCCGTAGGGGAGCACCTATTTATAGTTGTATAGTAGAGTTCAAGCGGAGCTCTAAATAGGTTAGGGCAGGCAAGAAAGAGATAAGGGCAGGTAAGACGCAAGTCATGTGATGAGTCGCATCGCAAACGTGACTAGGTATTGGGAGGAATTGGAAGATGAGGCAGTGTCAATAGATAAAAGAAAGGTCCAAGAGCCAATAGGAATAAAGGCGCATCAGGGAGAATCAAAATGAGATGGCACTGCCATCGGGGGGATAGGATCAGAGAGGCTGTGGGACAGCCATCGGGTGATCTAGGATCAAGGAGGCTGTGGGACAGCCATCAGGTGGATGAGGATCAGAGAGGCTGTGAGGACAACCATCATGTGATCAAGGAGGGCAGTGCATATAGCCTTGGTGAGGCTGTGCGATGCGGAGTGGATGTCCCAATGAGGGAGGAGGAGAGTAGGTGGTGTCCTAGCAGGATGACCAGGAGAAGAGTGGGAAGGGGAAGGGGCATCCCGGTAGGGCACCAAGGGAGTCGTCTGAGGAGACAATGATGGATGATTGTAGGACCGTTTCCGAAGGGTTTAGGGAAGACTCGACAATGGAGTCTGGTCGTATGGTGAAGAGGATAAGGGTGAGGATGAGGATGAGGATGAGGGCGAGGATGTCATGACGAGGACAAGGATGAGGGTGAGGACGAGGATAAGGATGAGGACGTCATCCGGTGTAGGGTAATGGTGAGAAAGAAAAGAACCAGGGTGGCCGTGTACCGGCGTCTCCAGGTCGAATTGTAACAGACACCACCCATTCTGCTATCCATGCCACCTCCAACTGTTAGGGACATTCCGTCCGCAGTTCGGACATCATCCCGATCCGTGTCACCACAGACCAGATCAGTTGCTTCACTTCATTGTCGTAATATCCCACCCACTGAATCCGATGCTAACTCGCTATCTAGCCCAAGTCCATCAATCCATGTGCTAACTGTCAGTGCATCCGAAGATGATAATGATAACGACAACTACAATACTCCTTTGTCGGACACTCGCAGTCCTGATATGGTAGTGTCACAACCCGTTCAGTCCAGACAGAGTACTTTCTCTTCTTGCTACCCATTTCTTCACTCCTCCGTTCCATCTATTCTGTTCCGATCATTCTCCAACCCACTGTTAAGACCATGTCGGACTCCTGAGGGTAACTCCGGAACTCCGGAGTTCTTAGGGGTTGAGACATTGGCTTCACCGTATGTGGTGTGCCCTTGTTGATCTTCAGTGTCTCGTATCTCAGAGCAGAGCAGAGAAAGGGACTGGAGGTGACTTGGAGGGTTTGGAGTCTGTATCAAAGTCGATAACAAAACTGAGTACAATAGGAGTAGTCCGGAGGACTTTACATACTACAGGGGCATAGGTATTAGTAATGGAGGTGGAGCAGATTTGTAAGTAAGACGGAACCGGAGGAGGTGTAGAGCCAGAGCTGTGCTTCTAAGCGAGACACAGGATTGGAGGAAGACAGAAGGTGAAGCTAGTACATATACAGAGGAATGGAACGTAAGTAGCGTAAATAGGTCCGAGAGGTAGGAATTGTGTCTCGAAGAGATCACACCGGAGTTCATATATATAGAGTTCAGAGTTGGTTCCGGAGGCCGGAGATTCGATATATGACACCCACACATGCCATCGTCGCATCATGCTATTGCCTTCGTTACTCCCCTTCCTTCTTCAACCCACCTGCTATTGCATCATGATCCAATTCATCGCATTACCTATCTGTCTATGATTGAGCCAGTCCACTCTGGCATGGATCCTCTCAAGGAGGATACACATGCAGCCCCTGGTTCCGTGGAGATATCTGGCGATGATTCAGACCGATCACCCTTTCCGTTTGCTGAGGTTTCCGACCTCCCCACCCTTGTATCTAAACATTTTTCGCTACCTTCCGATCTGCCAGATCACGCTGATAGTATCCCTTCTGTCGAGAGCACACCATCACCTTCTCCCACCCTGTTCCTCTTTCCCCCTATTCATCCCTCCGCAATCCCACCCATCTGTTCGTCTTCAGATTCATCCAATCCAGTCGTACCTCTTGATCTCTGGATGGATAGGATTCATCATTTACACGATCCGCCGGATCTTACTACTGATGGGATCCATATTTATCCTCCCACCCCCATCGTAGACGAGTATACCAATGACCAGGAGGTCATCATTACAAGTTCCCTAGGGGAGGCGGCTCACTGCCACTCACCTGGTTTGCTTTACGTGATTTCCGAAGCGGAAAACGACAGATATTGGTCATATAGTCCATCCCTGAGAAACTCCGATGACGACAAAGGTTCTGGATACGAGTACGATCCATACTACGACGATCTATACCTCACCAATTATGGATGACTACAGTCCGTATCGGCCCAAGGATCTGTCTTACCTTTCACTACTATCCATCTTATCCCAGGATTAGTCCGGTGATCCACTCTGTTCATTCCACAGAATATCTGAAGAAAGCATAAAAACAGTCACTAAAAAATGTCTAACAGATTACTACCATACTATACAGAAACACTGTCGAAAAGAAACAAACAATCCATTCCTTTCAGTTCCATTCTGTGTCTCACAATATGTCTGCCGTTCCTGTATCCGTTCAGACTTCTTCCGTGCATGGAGACACAGCACTCTTTATTCCATACTTATCTATCACCATCCGAAAAAGAACAATGCCTACAAGGCAATCCGAAGGAGCAGACACAGAAGCCACACAAAGAAGACAAGTCGAGTTGGAAACTCGCATATCTGGTTCCGCCGTTATACCCTTACATTCGTATCACTCACTTCTCTTATTAAAACTTAGACTTCGGACTCAGACACGGACACAGACATGGACGGGTACCCTTCAGGACTATCATACAAACAACAAGGCAACTACGGACATATGGACTACTATTCAACTCCCTCCATCAACTCATCCACCATCTCCAGGAGTCCAACATGTTCTGCTTGCAGTTTCATCATCACCGATTGGATCTGCTAAATCTGAGCGTGGATGAGAAGGACTTGCTTGGACATATGTCCATGCGTCTTCACGGATCCGGACTGAGCACTTAAGTCCATTGCAGACTTCTTCGTCACTCTCGCTGTAGAGAGCGTCCGCTCCCTACAGTTGTAAAGCACTGTTTTACCATCTGTCACTGCATCAATCCGAGTCCAAAACCAGTCCACTCCATATCCGTCACAGTCCAGTCAATCCGAAGTCCAGAGTCCTGTTTCCGAGTCCAAGGAAGGTCCAGAACAGTCTAGATAAGTTTTCTTTTACCTTCATTTAATTCCAATATGCACTTGCGAAGCGCATGTCCGTTTATTAGACAGTTCATTTCCGGTGCTGTCAGCCTATCACTCATATCTTAGCTACAATATGTCTCGTACAACTCCGGATTAGTCTGGAGTATTTCACTCATGTACTTTCCGTGGGTAATTGTCATATACCGAATCTCTGGCCTCCAGAACCAACTCCGAACTCTGTATATACGAACTCCGGTGCAATCTCTTCGAGATGCAACTCCTACCTCTCAGACCTATTTACGCTACTTATGTTCCATTCCTCTGTATATGTACTAGCTTCACCTTCTGTCTTCCTCCAATCCTGTGTCTCGCTTAGGAGCACAGCTCCGGCTCTACACCTCCTCCGGTTCTGTCTTACTTACAAATCTGCTCCACCTCCATTACTAATACCTATGCCCCTGTAGTATGTAAAGTCCTCCAGACTACTCCTGTTGTACTCAGTTTTGTTATCGACTTTGATACAGACTCCAAACCCTCCAAGTCACCTCCAGTCCCTTTCTCCGCTCTGCTCCAAAATACGAGACACTGAAGATCAACAAGGGCGCACCACATACGGTGAAGCCAATGTCTCAACCCCTAAGAACTCCGGAGTTCCAGAGTTACCCTCAGGAGTCTGACATGGTCTTAACAGTAATACAGTTTTCCACATGCCAGGATTTCTCATCATCATATCATCCATTGTCGTACCATCTGACAATTGTATCGCCCACATTGTATTCCGCCAATCGTTTCCATGTTTCCGACCACCGTTCGACATCCTCCGCCCATTCCTTTCTCCTCCGGAGTTCCGGAAACTCCGGAATCATCATTCTTAGTCCGGAAATACTCAGACTTGCAATATCTCAGGTGTAAGTCAATTAGGATCGGAAACTGACTAGTCTTTCTTTGACGTAGGATCCCTTGGACGACTACTTGCATCCTTCTTCCCTTTCTGCAGGTTCAGGACAAATTTCCAGTCCTCCAAACCACTTTTGTTGTTCTACATCGCCTTCCCCTTCCCTTTCCCTGACAGCTCTTCGATGTATTCGTCCTCCGAGATCTCCATGACGTCCGGAGATGCTTGATGACGTGAGGTGCTGGCCTTTGGATTAGTCCAGGTCAACCGCACTACATCAGCATTAGTGCCATACCACCACAAATCTAAGGGATTACTCACCTGGACCCTTCTTGTGAGAGTCCGACGCCTTTGTCATTCCATCGCCCGCTTTAGCCCCTTGTCCAGAGGACTTGTCGCACTTGACCTTTGTCTGCGCGCATCTCTCGCATGTCCAAGTCGGATAGCCATAGCACCTCTCTTCCTGGGTTGCGCACTGTTAAGACCGGGCAAACTCTGAGGGGAACTCCGGAAAACTCCGGAGTTATCTTGGGCGGACGGGACTTGGCTTCACCGTATGTGGTGTGCCCTTGTCAGGAGTCCTGTTTGTCCCGGAATTTACTAAGGATTGGAGTGAGACTTAAGGCGTACTAGACATCAAGTCGAGCGGAGGTTCAGAGGAGAGTCTTCGAGACTCAGACAGAGGGTTTGGAGTTTATCTAAATCAATATTTGAACTGAGGAGAAAGTATAGGAGTAATGGAGGTTTATATACTATGGAGTCGTAGGAGATTAGTAACGGAGTGGAGCTGATTTGTAAGTAAAGTATTGGAGGTAGAGTAAAGCCGGAGCTGTGCTCCTAAGCAGAGCACAGGTACAGAGGGAAACAAAGAGTGAGACTAGTATATACGGAGATGGAGATGGAACATAAGATAATGTATTGATCATAGACAAGGTCTGAGGGTCAGGAGTTGCATCTCTAGTGAGAATGCACTGGAGTTTGTATGTACAGATGCAGAGTTGGTCTGGAGGACCGGGGTTGGACTTGGAGGATTTCCGGGATATGACAGTATCCCCCTCTCAGGCCTGAACCCCTGAAGGCCTATGCAAGGAACAATGCAGAGTGATAATGTCGGAATCTGAAAACTGTGGACACCGCACGGAGGTGTATAAAGTCTGATGTGTTGTATCCGATGTCCTTCATCCTAAACCACCATGTCTGGAATTGAAGACATCAAAAACTGGTCTGACAAATGTTTGACGGAGTGCGCCGATGACGACGACAATGTTTGCACCACCAAGTTCACCGAGCGGTGGCGATAGGTCAAGGAGCAGCGGGCGGAAGAGGAACGAAAGAAGGCAGAGGAGGAAGAGGCATGGAAGAAGGCAGAAGCGGAGATGAAGCGCAAGGCGGAGGAAGAGGCGGCAGCACGCAGGAAGGCTGAGGCGGCGGCGAAACAACAGGTAAGTGCGACTAGCTTCTATGTTACGGTTAAGGAACCCCCCACCTTTTCTTCTTCTATTCCTTCATCCACCCTCGACTCTCTCGTTCCAGGATCTTCCCTTTGGAACGACATTGTCGCCTCTCTTGCGGACTACACTGTGCAGGACACAGCCTATGAGGACTGCTTCGAGCACAGCCTTGAACAACCTCTTTGATCCTATTCTTCATGACCTGGTTCTTTCCTTTCTTTCCGATCTATTCCGTACTATTCCTCTTTACCCCGCAGACACTGCCTCCTAACGCGTTCTCTCATACACGTCATATTCCTATACCTAGTCACGTACGTGACATGACATGTCACACGACTTGCGTCTTGCCTGCCCTTATGTACATTCAAGCTCCGCTTGAACTCCACTCTTACCATATATAAACCTCACCACTCTATACTTGTATCTCTAACTTAGACCTACACAATCTACGGTGTAAAGTCTTTCTTCACTCGCCTCGTCTCTCACCCTGCTCGATACTAGGCTTGTCCTAGGGATCATTCGTCTCTTAGTCCTTCATCAAGGCTAAGACCTAGGCCAGTTATAAGTCCTAGGACCTTTGGTTAGTATAACCATAGGAAGATATAGACTTGGAATACACCTTGGTGTTCCATTGTTACGCAGTTGTAACATTCTAGATACCGCATGCTAACCTTTGTAGGCCGAGCAAGTCCGGGCGGAGCAGAGCGCCGCCAAGGGCAAGGAGAAGGCAAAGGAGCCGGAGCTCCCAGAGTGTGAGCGATGCACAGAGCACAAGTTCAAGTGTGAGCTTGGGTCCGGCAAGTCCACCTTGTGCGTGGCTTGTATCGAGGCCAAAAGTAAGTGTGTACAACCGGGGGCGGAGAAGCCGGAGTGACAGAGGAGGAAGAGGTCGGAGGTGGAGTCGCCGCGGGAAAAAAGAAGTGAGCGTGGACAGAGACAGGAGCGGAAGGTCAAAGGCGAGCGGATCGAAGGTGGTGGAGTCGCTCGTGGGGAGCGCAACTAGCACAAAGGCCTTCGGGATGCCTGCAGAGTTCTCCAAGGAGCTCTGTGGGTTAATCTGGGGCCTTTGTCACCAGCTCAACAACCAGAACTGGCTGCTGGGAAGGTTGGTGGAGCTGAAGGCGGAGGAGGTTTTCAGGTCGAGGGAAGACACCGAAGAAGAGTACGAGGAGGCGGAGATCGAGGTAACAGAGGTGACGGAGGTGTGGGCAGAGGCAGTGGAGCACAGGGAGATAACAAAGGACGGGGAGGTGGTGAAAAGTTCCAGAGCGGAAGAGGAAGATGGGGCAGAGGACGGAGAGGGCAGCGAGGAGGGTAGTGAGAATAAGGAGATGTAGGTAGTCATGCCCGTCGCCTCTGTTGTAGTATAGTTTGTAATTGTGATTTGGTTTGGAGTTGGTCAAGCAGAGTCAGGTCTGGGCTTATCCGGATATCTGAGGTGATAATCATGAACAAGCTTGGAGGCGTGACTGAGCTCCGTGGCGAGTAGCCATGACATTTCATCATCGGTCCCTTCGTATCCGGACCATCGCACCAGGTAAAGGAGCTTGCATTTCCAGTGTCGATGGTCTATCTTGGAGTCGAGGATCTCTGCGATCTCGAACTCTGGTTCACCATCTACTTCGACCAGAGGTGGCGGAGGTTGGGTGCGGTTCGGGATGGTATTTGGAACGGAAGGTTCCAACTGTGAAATGTGGAAAACCGGGTGAACGGACTTCATAGAGTCTGGGAGTCGGAGGGTAAAGGAAAGGCTGCCAGCCTGAGCGATGATAGTATAAGGCCCTAAGTTCTTCTCGGAGAGTTTCTTAGAGGGCCTGGTAGAGCGGAAGTACTTTGCTTTGATGAAGACTTGGTCACTGATCTTGAAGTCCGGTGCCGGAGTTCGTCTAGCATCCGCGGATCCTTGGTATCATTCTTGGGCATGGGCCATTTCTTCATGGAGGAATTGATGGAGGGAATCGAGGTCTACGGAGTATTCTCATGCCTTTGCGGAGGTGAGGTCGTGCTCGGGATGGACTGTGATGTTAGGATGATAGCCTTTTGTTACAATTCGATCTGGAGACGCTGGTACATGGCCACCCTGGTTCTTTTCTTTCTCACCATTACCCTACACCGGATGATGTCCTCATCCTTATCCTCGTCCTCACCCTCGTCCTTGTCCTCGTCATGACATCCTCGCCCTCGTCCTCATCTTCGTCCTCACCCTTATCCTCTTCACTGTACGACCAGACTCCATTGTCGAGTCTTCCCTAAACCCTTCGGGAATGGTCCTACAATCATCCATCGTTGTCTCCTCAGACGACTCCCTCGGCGCCCTACTGGGATGCCCCTTCCCCTTCCCACTCTTCTCCTGGTCATCCTGCTAGGACACCACCTACTCTCCTCCTCCCTCATTGGGACATCCACTCCGCATCGCACAGCCTCACCAAGGCTATACGCACTGCCCTCCTTGATCACATGACAGCTGTCCTCACAGCCTCTCTGATCCTCATCCACCTGATGGCTGTCCCACAGCCTCCTTGATCCTAGATCACCCGATGGCTGTCCCACAGCCTCTCTGATCCTATCCCCCCGATGGCAG
>JBBPQU010000984.1:0-12355 GCA_038092655.1 Boletus sensibilis
TCCGAGTCGGGGAGGACGGAAACACACCACATGACACGCCCAAGAGCGGTGGAAACTTGTTTTGAAGCCGCGAAGTCCGAGATTCGGCGATTCCCTCGTCTCCACAAGACAACCCGATGCACGTCACCAAATCTTCGAACGACAGCCCTGCTGCTGATATAGATCTGCGTGTTGGCGAATCTGTTGAGAAACACGTCATGTTTCAAGGCACGCCAGGTTTCAAGTTTCAAGTCATAAATTTGTGGTCAGGTGAAGTTGATAACGTATCAGGAATACCTCTCCATCGCCGTCTTTTCTGCGTTTACTTCACCTCTCCAAACACTAACTAGCTGCAGCACCCTGGACATAGAACTCGGCAGGATGAGCCTGAGGTGGATCATCTCACGCAGATCGCTCACTGCCGTCCTGCTGGCCTCGGTGCTCGCCATCTCCCTCCCTACCCTCATGCACCAACACTCTTTTCGCTCTCATCCCTCGCACGACCAACTTGACTATTACCCACTCGTCGAAATAAATCTCGATTTTGATGTAGGGATCGACTTGGTGAGTGGTCCGGTCGTCCCAGGGAGCCTGCCGAATTGGATTCCGAGTTGGCGCTCGTGTCAGCACCAGAACCAGAACCAGCGCTCACAGAGCTCCAGGGCCGACCCCTCGGAAAGCATACACTCACCCCCGACGGACTCCTCGTCGTCAATCCCGAGGGTCCACACCCCATCTTCCAACTCATCCGCGACGCCGAGGCCGCATGGGAAGCGAAACGCGCACGCGCGAGCAAAACGCTCGATGAGGCCGTTACGGAGTACAAACGGCGTTACCGACGGGCACCGCCCCTAGGTTTCGATAAATGGTGCGCCGTCCCGACAGTTGGTGTGTCAGGTGTGGAGACGCGGACGTGATCGCTATGTAGGTGGGATTATGTCGTCAAACATCACGTCCAGCTACCCGACGAGTACGACGAGATATTCGAGGACATTGAACCCTTTTGGGGGATCGATCCGACCGAGCTGGCGCATACGCAGGCAGAACTTGAGATACGCGAGGGCGTCGTGACCGTCCAGAAGACGGACGCGCATCCTCGACTCGAGGTCGTCCGTTCGACCCTCCCGCAAGACAGACAAAAATTGCAAGGCGGGGTCCACGACATTCTCGCGTTAGTTCGTGAGGTGGAGCAGGATTTACCCCCGTTGCGCATCACGCTCTCTCCGTTTGATAATCCCAATATGCTATCGGACTGGCGGATTAAGACCATGGCGCTCGAGGCAGCTGCCAACGGGACGAGTTTGTCCACCCGTCTTCTGCGCCTTGAACGCTTTTGTGACGTGCAATGATCTCTCTTACAGCAATCACACGCGCCGACATGCCTCTAATCACAGAAGTAGGCTGGATCCAAGCATGTCCCCCCGACTCGCCCGCCCGCCTCCATCCACCCATACTCCCACCCCCATCCACCAAGCCACCCTTTCCATCCTCGTCCGCCAAGACATTTATCGCCTCCCATCGGGACACGATGAACCCGTGCACACACCCCTCGTTGCTCACTACACACGGCCAGTTCCTCTCATACAAGACAGGGCCTTTCCCAGAAAGGACGCTCGTGCCGCGGTTTTCGCTCTGTGCGACGTCGCTCCATCATGATATTCGTCCGCCTGTACCATATGGATGGGCGTATGAATCCGATTCGGATCCATCCTCGGACGGGGCATTCGAGGGGGATGTCCCATGGGAACGCAAGGTGGATGAGAGGCTGGGCTGGCGAGGACGTACGACGGGGATGTATGCGTCCCCGAATTCGTTGTGGGTGCATGGACATCGGGCACGACTGGTATCATTTGCGAATGCGCTCGAGGGAAACGTGAGCGTGTTGCGCGTGCCCAAGAACAAGGGCGAGGGTGAGGGCGGGGAAGAGACGATCTCCGTCGGGGAACCGGAGACAGTGCGGCTCGCGCGGGTCAATCCGGCGTGGATGGACGTGGCGTTTACGGGTGAACCTATTGCGTGCGATCGGAATAGTGGAACGTGTCATGAGATGGAGACTTTGTGGGAGTTTCGGAGGGTACAAGAAAAGCGTGAGGAGGGGCGCCACAAGTTTATAATGGATGTGAGTTTGGGGTGCTCTATGCGAGGCATTTGCTTTACTGGTGGGTGGGCTCTAGGTTGACGGAAACGGGTGGTCGGGTCGGTTCAAGCGTCTTATGACGAGCAACGCGCTCATCTTCAAGACGACCATCTATCCAGAATGGTGTGCACATACACCCAAGTAACCCTGACTCTGGCTGTGGTCTGACTGTCCGCTAGGTACACATCGCGCATCATGCCATGGGTCCACTACGTCCCGATCCAAGTGTCCTACGAAGACCTGTACGACGCGATGGGGTTTTTCCGTGTTCACGATGCATTAGCGGCGCGGATCGCCAAGGCGGGGCGAGATTGGAGTCGGCAGTTTTGGAGGCGGCAAGATATGTCGGCCTACCTATACCGGTACGTGATGTGCTGTCTTGGACGGGCTGGGAAGACTGACTTGGTTGTGGGGGTCTAGGTTGTTGTTGGAGTATGCACGCGTGTCGAGTTTGGATCGGGCGTCGATGGATTATGTAGGTTGATTTCTTGGTTCCGTAGGTGCTGGCATCGAGAATAGAAATACCTTTTTTGTGTAGAGGAGCTGTCTACTAGATCGTCAAGACTGACTCGATTTGGGCAACATGGATGATCGCGAGCAGCGGTGAGCCATAATCAAGCTCATCGTTGGCACTTGGGAAGATGGTATGACTGTCAAGTAAAGTTGATGAGGTCCACGGAACAAGATGAATGCAAGACTCCAGATCGATTTCGAAACAAGTTGCGAAATCCGTTTCGAAATCGACGCCGATTTCTATTCTGAACTACCCTATTGTTGTCCATCGATTGTGGGTGCTACATTGGCGATATAAAAGCGGCGCCATCAAGTGGCCTGGTGCAACTTGAACGACGATATGACCCTCCTCACTCTCCCAGATTGCTTTGACGACGCCACCCATGACGAGCTCGACGTCGTTGTTGATGAACGCCTTGCACCTACGAGCAGTTTGGTTCCCCTTTCCAACTATGCCATCCTTCTTCATGCCATCGTTGGCAACTCCAAGAACTGCATGGATATAAAGTACTATGATCTATACGAGGCGGGAAAACTGATCGACACCAATGGAGAGCTGCGAGATATGCTTGCTTCCGCTTGGGAGCGCAAAATGTATCGCGAAATTCGGAACCTCGGTGCGTGTCCACGACCCTGGGCCATGCCCATCATTCACTAACAAGTCATGACTTGTTGGTCATTCCGCCAGCCATTCTCAAAGCACCGGAACAGGTACCTGAACCGCTAGTGCCAACACCCGTAACAGTAACTGGCATTCGTCAAGGTTAGTACTGCCCATCCAGGACCAGTTATCTAGAACGACGGGCTGACGTCCTCTGCCAGATCTACATCAAAACTTGTCAGGGTCCTTTGAGGCAAAGTACCGTGGCGCAGCTGTCGACGGCTTCTACGAGTATCTAACACACAACGAAAAGCTATTCAGGACTGTGGACGATCCCCGGTATTACGCAAAGTTATGTTCCGTTGTCCAGAGTTCAGGCACCGGCAAATCAAGGATGTTAATTGAGGTGAATGAGTTTCATTTCTTTGCATGCATCGGTGATGGCTGAATTAATCACAGTTGAGCAAGAAGGATGTCGTAGTGATTTACATGAACTTGCGTGGCGAGCAAGACAAATTAGGGTTCCCTCCGCGTGATCCGATCCCATCACGAATCTTGACTGAATTCCCTCCTACTGAGGAGGGATACCGGACTGTCTGCTACGCGTTCTTCACCGCTCTTTTTGATACGCTCGAGGGATACCTCTTGACAGGTTACGCCACCCGAAATACAAAGACGGGCATCATGCGATGGGTCCACCAGATGTGCAATATGAGCGACCCTCCCAGGTTTACTGCCAGGGCCGATTTCTTTGGAAAACTCGCCATAAAATACGAAAAGGTGCGGATATTTTTTTGTGTCTTAAATCTAAATTGATGGTCTTCTGCAGGCTCATTCTGATCTCGTCCGTGCCCTCGACTGGCGCCCCGGTGGAAAAGTGAAAGCTTCTTGTATGTCGGTGGTTGATGAAACGCCTGGAACACCCACAGACGTTGACGTTGACAACACTGCCGACGACCTTGGGAAGCTCTCCATTTCTGGTAAATCTTTCAGGTTGTGCCGCAGAAGCCCTAGCTGAGTAATGTGGTCCGAAGCAGAGCCAATAGTATCCTCTGATCCACCTGATTTCACTGCGCGTCTCTTTACTTCCTATCGGAAAATGGCTGCATCCCTCAAGCGGGTCTTTGCTGACGATTCTGACCAACCCAAGTTGTTGATCGCGGTCGACGAGGCACACCCACTCACTCCAGTTCATGCTCAAGGAGAATATCACCCGGCGGATATTTTCTGCAGAGTCGTGAACGAATATTCACATCACCAGAATCATGCCGTTTGGGTCGTTTTCGCTTCGACGACTTCCAAGGTCGCCGATTTTTCGCCACCTAATCAGAAACGTTTGTGGTGATTTCCCATTGTCCGAATCTCCTTACTTATTGGTCTTTCAGACAATTCTGACCGTGTTGCCGTTAGGGGTGAGAAACTTTTCCCACCATACACTCAACTGGGATGGGACCAGAGTGCATTGAAACTCGAAGATATTGACATCGAGAATGTCTCCCAGATTCACCACATCGCAGGATACGGAAGACCCTTGTAATCTTCCATTGTTTTTGTCGCGGCGACTGACTAACCTGGTTATTATGCACAGATGGCTCTCTCTCAAGGGTGCACTTACATTCACGGAAAGAGTGTTGGAGACAGCGTCGTCGAAGTTGTGTGGAGGATACGACTTTGATCCACGGAAAACGAGCCACGTGCTCGCAGTATTGGGACAGCGATTCGGACTCAACGTCACGTTTGGGCACCCGGATTCAGTCGAGCACCTCGAGAACGGCGTGGCGAGCCACCTGCGTATCTGTCTTGCGACGACCTTGGACCGCAACTGGAGGTTCACAACTTATCCATCCGAACCGCTCTTATCCTGCGTGGCGGCAAGCGATCTGCATGAAAAGCCTGAAAAGCTGGAGGTTGCATTGAGAACTCTGCTGGTTGTTGTCAACTCCGGTATGATTGATATGGATCAACGTGGCGAACTGGCTAGCCGGCTACTATGGCTGCTGGCCAAGGACTTGTTCATCCGTACACAGGCGAAGAACGCAGTGACCAAGATACCATCGACATGGGACCAGCCTCTCGTTGATTGTCAAATGATTCCCGTCGTGGATTGGCTCGAATTCATCTTTGGTCCGCAGGTATGGGACGAGGAAGACACGCAAGCATCACTCGCACGCAGTATGTTTTAGAATGCGTATCTGAATTTCTCGCACTGGATATGCATGGATGTGAACATTGCTGGATCAAAGGAAGGGAATGAATTAGGGTCTGTCTTCCGACTTACTTTCTCATAAAGTAGCCTTGAGTCTGATGATTCTTCATGTAGCTTGGACAAGTGGACGTTACGGCACTGGCAGAGGACGAGTGCAGTGCAGTGCTGCCACCAACAACCTCTCATCGACAAGATGATTCCCATCTATTTCAAGAGTGGACCTGAAAACTCGTCGGGGCAATCGTGCATTTCGCAGATTTTGATTTCCGACAAGGCTCGAGAATCGACGAATTCCAAGGGTGTTTTGCATTCTATCACCCGAAGACACAAAAACCTGAGCGACGAAGACGGAGACGTATCCCCCTCGGAACCCGAGTCACTTCCTTGCATCGCCATCTTGGCCGACCTTGGTCAGCCATCCTCGTTCTCCGTCACGTTCCCTGAGCGGGATATTAATGACCGGTGTCTGCGCATATATGCTGCGGGAGTCGACACCACGACGTATCCATTCTTAGCCAAGTGTTCTGCGCTGATGACAATTCTCCAAAACCTTGTTCACATTCAGCAGATTCCCGAAACAGAGACCTTACACAGAATACTTGAATGCGCAGGTGAAGTTCGGTAGTACGGCCACTCGTGAACATATGCTATGGGAACATGGGAGGGATGTCCCGGATGTACGAAGGAGACCCGCTCGACGGTCCTAGGCCGAGCTTGCGCTGTAATAGTGGGCTCTGTCAATCAATGTATGTACTATGACTAAGGATGAACATCATGCATAATGATCAGTTGAGTTCTGCTGTTCTCACGTACTCGTTCACTGGCAAAGGTTAGGTGTCTTGCGTGAGTGATATTGAAGTGAGCATTCCCCAAGTAATGACTCGGAAATGAGTCCAGTGCCCTCGTGGGTGGTGAAATTACAAACAAAATCCACCTCGACGAACCACACACATGGCACTGGTCGGAATGATTGCTTGGATGTTTTCTAACTCGAGACTGGGAGGAGAGTCCTGCTGGCAGATTCGTCATGGCAAGGGGCTGTCGGTTGGAGTCGGGATCGACCAATCGACCCCTTGCTATGACGATTTTGCCGTGTTTTGGACCGTCCACGCCACCCGTGAGACCTTCGTTTTTCCGCAGGAAGTATGTATACCCGTTGTAGCAAATACAATGCATTGTGTTTTCGTGTTATATCCTATGGAGAGCTAATGTCTAGCTTTGAGTTGCATATTTGGCTTGTCATATGGTGTCCAAACGGGCTCTCTAAGTCGGAAAAAACGATTGTCGGTTTGGTTAGACATGTCTCAGCAGAAACGACATACCAGATTAGGAGGCATGCATTGGAAGATGATCTAAGCAGTTCTGAACATATCTCGAAGTCGCTTGTCTACTTTCTGCGACATTTGTGATGTAGGTACCACAGCATGGAAACATTCACGCTCCACTGTTGGGTCTACGGTGAAGATATCAACAGGATCTTCCCTCTCGAAATTGCGAGCACGAAGACAGTCGGAGCTCTCAAAAAAGCCATAAAGAACGAGAAACAGGTGGACTTTCGCGATATAGACGTGGACGCTCTTGAGCTCTACGCCATCCTGCTTCCCGAGATCGATGATGAACAATTCAAGGACAAGCTTTTGGGGTTCGTGTTGAGCGACAGTACTGTACCTCTCTGCGTATGGCACAAACTATCCAGGCTTTTTCCTGCGTCTGAGGAGGGGGCGTGGTGCATCATCATCCATGCAGCCACTTTCGGTGCGTGTTTATAACTGTACTGTTTCCCTTCTGATGGCCCACCCTCCTTCTTAGTTCCACACCCAGCTGAGCCCCCTGTCATGCTCCCAAACATGACGCTCAACTGCTGGGTGCACGGCCACAAGATCGGTCGTGTCTTCCCCCTCGAGATTTCGAGTACGAAGACAGTCGGAGCCCTCAAAAAAGCCATAAAGAACGAGAAACCGGTGGACTTTCGCGATGTAGACGCGGACGCTCTTGATCTTTACAGTATTTCCTTTGCTAACGACGAAGACCTTGAAGAGACTTTGATGGGCCTAACATTTGATCCCAAAGAGTCGTTGCGTCCGCTGGATCTCCTATCTCGGGTTTTCTCGGACCTCCCTCCTGAAGCGCATGTCCATATCGTCATCGAGGCAGATCTTTCCAGTGAGTCTGATAGTCCATCTCATTTACTCGTGGCGTTTCTGACAATGCATTACTGATGACTTGAAAGGGGAAAAACGTGCTCGTGAAGAGGCTGCTGATAACGTGGCGGAGCTGGCGAAGCGCGCCAAAATCGCGACTGACGCACCATCAGCAATTTTACGACCGCATTATTACAGGGACTTGTGTAAAGACCCGGAGAGAAACGCATCCTCGACAGCCGTCGTCCCTATTCGGAGAGCCTTTCTGCTTCTTACCCCGAGGACGACCTCCCTCCCATCTCACTTCAGTATGAAGGATTTGGCCACTTCCTCGACATCTTCCACGGTCGCGAGGATGTTCCGGGAATGGAGAACGTGTCATCTGCCACACTAATATCGGCTGTCGATGACTTCGCAGACTTGATGTCACATGTCTTCGACAATGAAGGAGTCAGAAAGTGCCTAGGCTTAGCTGCTTTGAATGCCATATTTTTTGCGCACGCCGAAAAGCTCTCTTTTCGGTTCAAGCCAGCCGCTGTTAGCAACAATAGCTTCTCATACGGCCACATCGTTGGATCACACCATACACCTTACTGCATTGCCGAGTTCGAAAATGAGCCGGGTGATGTCTCATCTATCCCGTATGTCCAAATCACCAGCTATTTTGCTCATTCGATTAGAGAAGCATCGGAGATCCCTGCTGCGGTGGTGGTGATGAAAGGTTGGAACCTTCCATGCCTTGGGCTTACCATTGTCGGTACGTTGCATATCATGTCTGCATTTAACCGACGGCTGACAGTCGTCGTTAGGCCACTACGTCACGTTTTATGCTATGATCTATTTTGGTCAATGGCGGGTTATTAGCCTCACCCCCGCACTGTCATGCATTCGGGATTCAGGTCAGGGGGCCGACCGTATCGCACTCTATGCTGCCTTCACAGCAGCCTCTGTCCTCCTCGCTTGCATCAAAGATGAGGCCACGAAACTGGTTCTCAACCCCCTTCCCGAGATCCGAGGGAGCCGTGTTTTACCTTATAGTTCAAGCCTTGGCCATCCTCACTCTAGCACCCGCATCAAATTCGAAATTCTCTCTCAAGATTTTCCTTGACAAAGCTACCGATCGGCAACTTTACCGTGCCAAGACGACTGACAACAAGGTCATTCTTGTCAAGTTTTCACGCCGTTACTCATTCAAGCTGCACACATTCTGTGCGGATCGTGGATGTGCGCCTGCCCTCCTGGGCTTCGAGATGCTCCCCGGAGGCTTTTTCGGCATAGCAATGGAGTTTGTCGAATCTGTTTGCCAGCTCACGCGATCTCCATACATTGAAAAACACAGGGAATGGGTGAAGCGGCTGCGGGAACTTGTTCATGGCGACCTACGGGGTCCGAACATCATCTGCGATGGAAACAGGTTAATGATAATCGACTTCGACTGGGCAGGAAATTTGGGGGAGACATCTTACCCAGTTGGTCAGCTTAACCCCGACCTGACAGATGGACGAGACAGTCCTGATAGGAAGATCACCAAGGGCGATGATCTCCGGGTTTTGGACAGGACATTGAAGAGTGTCCCGTCGGACAGCGTCATGACGTTAGGCTAGTCGACTCGCAGTGTTTACCATGTCCATGATTGCCCCCTTTCTGCAGACACCAATTATCAAAGGTTGTACTCACTTGTAACGATTTTGAAGTGACTCGAGTTAGAGGTATTGATGTGCTCTTCTGGACCCTTTGTCATTCAAATGTCACTTGTCCAAAAAAAAAAAGGAATCTTAGTGTCGCACCAAGTTGCCGGCCCATAGAGCACTTCAGCGGCACGGTCGGTGTTCATGATGATTTGCAATCGAGCATGAGCCTGAGCCTATTTTGACTCTCGATCGCATACTAGATGATCCGAAAGGTGCTACGTTTGAAAAGGAGGGTCTTCCGGAGGGTACGTAAGTACGAAGATGAACGTCAATCGAGAGGGATAATTCCATGCATGCATGGTTTTGTGGCCAGACCGACAAGTCGTGTCGGAAACTCGCTCCTGTTGCAAGCACAGCAGACGTTTGTCGTTCCGCATTCTGGCCAAGCCGCAGGATGTCGAGTCGAGAAGTCAAGTATACCGTGAAGTCTCTGCACGGCAAGGGAATCGATTAAAATACTGTTAAACATACCACCACAGGACATGGCTTCGATTGGAAATCACGACATGCTGAAGGGAAACGAGAATGTGGTCTCCCGCCCTCGCCTGGATCAAACGACACCCATCTGGCGTTCCAACATCTTGAGATGTTCCATACCACACGCCCCCTTCAACCAATCCTTAACCAGCCGATACTTTCGCGCCTGCGTGCACCCGCTCACGTCGCACACTGGTTTCTCAGTCGGTGGCATCTTCATTTCCGAGGGTGGTGTGGTGTCTTGCGGGAGGACAGACACGGGAACCGAGAACGTGAGCTTCATTTGACCATCAGCTTCCTGAGAAGCCGGCTCCGCGTCGCCTGCAAGAGGCTTGGTGGTCGATATCCACCTGTACGTGGTAGGGATGAGCTCGACAACTTCGAGCACATCTCCCTCTGGCGCCTCCGAACCACCCCGGGCAGAGTGCACGACGACAGGGGTAGCAGACACCGGGGTTCGGTCGTCCGCGGTAGACAACACGTTGCGCTTGTTCTTTGACTTGGACTGTTTCTTGAGCAACCGGTTGATCGTCTCTGCCTGTCCGACATCGTGTATGTATGAGCGACCCGCGCGTTCCTTCACAACAGTGGTTTTAATGCACCTTTTCGTCCTCGAGTTTCTTTTCCGTCAGATTCTTGCGCTTGCGTGCGGTTTCTTCGCGTCGCAGCGCGATCTCGGATTCGGTGAGTTGTTTCTTCTTGCGGGAGGATTCTGCTGTGGTGGATGTGAGCTTGGGGGATCGGTGAAACGACGAGGAGTACCGACAAAGGGAGACATGGGATGAATCGACCACGCTTGCGAGGACGGCTTGACGGGAGGTCATTGGACGGGTGGAGCCACCCACTGCTTCGTCTTCATCATCCTCATCTTCCGATTCAATGTCAATGTCTGCAAGACATCCGTTAGGTCATGGAGGAGAGCGGGATATGACGCATTCATTTTCGTACCTCTTGAGATGCCGCGATGCGAAGGCGGCTGGCTCGGTTCGCCGCTGGGCGTGGACGCCGCTCTGCTGGAAGATTCATTTGGGCTGAGAATCTGAGGCAACTTGAGCTTGATCTTGAGACGTGGTTTGTGGGGTGACGGCGGGGGAGAAAGTTCGTCTGATTCCATGTCCTGCGGGGAATGAGTGGGCACACAATCAGAAGAGCATCTGGGGCTGACCTCGTCTGGCTCAGGCTCGTCGTCTTCGTCTTCCTCCTCTGGATCGATCCCGGTGTCGTCCTCGTCGTCGAGTTTGGTGTTGTCGTCGTGGATCATGTCCACGTCTGAACCCTCTCCCGACAGCTCCATGTCTGTAAGTAGGCGATTGAGCGCTGGGAGGTGACTAGAATAATTAACTAGTTAAATTTACCGCTCTCATGTTCGACGTTTTCCTCGTCTTCTTGACCAGAGTTCATTTCAAACCCCGCCAACTCAAACTACCAGTTCAATGCCGTCTGCAGCGTACACCCAGCTCGAGTGCGACGACGACAAAGCACACCCGGTCGACTTGCGCTTCGACCGTCCCCGACCGCCCGCTTGGAAACGCGCCGCACTCGTCGCCCTCCTCGCCGTGCTCTTCTGGCTCGCCTTTTATCTCAGATCGGGCACCAAACCCGCACCCAAGGTCGTCCACGCCACTCGGTCTGTCACCCAACCTTTCCCATTCCCGTCGGTGACACCAGGCTCATCTGCATCCGACAGGTACTCCAAAGAGTTCAAGTTTCGGCCCGCTGCGAGTCCTGTGATCACAGAACGACTCAAGGATGGGAGAGTCCGATTGCGGGGGGCACTCCCGACGTAGTAAAAGACACACGAAGACGGATCTGCATCTGGTCGTGAGCATGAGTGCCCCGTTCTACGCGTGTCCTTTTGTGCGTCGGTCGTGACAATGATCTCGCTCAACTGGCAGTGTCGCCCTCTCCAGCCTTTTTTTCTTGGTTTTCCGTATAGTTTATGATACCACTGCATTTTTATTATTTTTCCTTGTGTACACGGACAACTCTTTTGGGTCTCGTGATCTAGCCATACACAAAGATGTATTAGCATCTACTCTGATACAGGAATGGACAAAAGGTACTACATGTATGAGAATCTATTGAGTACAGGCATGAATGAGAGATACATGTTATAGTCCTGCGAATCTATCTATCAATAAGTTAGTGGAGAACGGGGTGTGGGAGAGGACGTACCCGACGCTTTTTTCGGGTGGGTCGGGTGGGTCGAGTGGGTCGAGTAGGTTGAGTAGCGGTCGAGTGTGTCGGGTATTTCGCCATTGCCATGTGGTTTTCCTTTTTTGTCCATCAAAAGCCATGTGGCTCGGTTGTAGGGAATCCGTTGTCCGTTAAGTAGGGCGGTGGCACAGCCACAGCCGCATGTGTAGCGTGAGTCACCAACACTTTTGTAACACTTTCACTACACTTTTTGGTTCACTTTTGTGCGCTTTTTTGGTTCACTTAGGGGGGCCGAGCACAGCGAGCGAAGCGAGCTGTGCGAGGGGGATAGCATTTGGTGATGGTGCCAGTTAGGTGATAGGCGGTGCCTCCTTCTGGGCACTCGCCACCTATTTCGTCCGGAGACTCATCAGACCTCTGGCGAGGGTGAAAAGGGGCCGTGAGAATCTTACC
>JBBPQU010000985.1:0-12351 GCA_038092655.1 Boletus sensibilis
GATGGGCTCCTTGGCAGAGAGGGTTACTGCTAGGAGTGGGTCTACACCGTAGATTGTGTAGGTCTAAGTTAGAGATACAACTCCATAGGGGAGCGCCTATTTATAGTTGTACAGTAGAGTTCAAGCGGAGCTCTAAATAGTCTAGGGCTGGCAAGATGCGAGACATGTGATGAGTCGCATCGCGAACGTGACTAGGTAATCGGGAGGAATCAGAAGACGAGGCAGTGTTAATAGATAGAGAGAAAGGGGAACGTATCGGGGAGAACCGGGTTGGGAGAGATAGGATCAAGGAGGTAATGGCACAGCCATCGGGGAGAGTAGGATCAGGAAGGCTGTGGGATAGCCATCGGGTGAACTAGGATCAAGGAGGCTATGGGATAGCCTTCGGGGAGGATCAGAGGAGATGGCAGTGTGGGCATAGCCATCGGGAGGGTGAGGATCAGAGTGGCTGTAAGGACAGCCATCATGTGATCAGGGAGGGCAGTGTGTATAGCCTTGATGAGGTGATGCAATGCGGAGTAGATGTCTCGGTGGGACAATGAGGGAGGAGGAGAGTGGGTGGTGTCCTAGCAGGATGGCTTAGAGGGAGAATAGGAAGACATCCTGGTAGGGCGCCAAGAGAGTTTAGGGAAGACCAGATAGTGGAGTCTGGTCGTACAACGAAGGGGATGAGGTCAAGGATGAGGGTGATGATGACGAGGACGAGGACAGGGATGTCAGGATGAGGACAAGGATGAGGACAAGAGCAAGGACGAGAATGAGGATGTCGTCCGTAGGGTATTGGTGAAAGAGAAAAGAACCCGGGTGACCGTGTACCGGTGCCTCTAGGTCGAATTGTAACAGGTATTCTGGTTGTTTTGTGTCTTTGACAATGTTCCTGATGCTCGTCTAGACAACCAGCCGACCTTGTCAGAATGTGTGAACGACGAGCAAAAGTCAAGGTTCGCATTACCTGTATGTAGGATTTAAACTCTCTGCAAAGTATACTCAGGCTATTGAGAGCCTCAAACTCTGCATAAATTGAGTGGAGTTGATCTGTGCCCTGTGCATTCATCAGCAGGCTGATAGCTGCACTCACAAGTCAGATACTGATGACGACACAGCAAAAACATGTGCACCCCCTTTGGCGAGCCAGTCCAGCTTTATCTCCAACAAACCCCTCCTGCAAGCCTGCATGATCTCCTTGATGGTCTGCCCAATGCCACAACAGACTGCTTTGGCTCTTTCTCGTTCCTTGCCAGTGTATTCTGTGATGTGAATCAGAAACTGCTCTGCAGTGAAGTCAACTTTCTTGATCTTGGCGCTCACCTCATCAGTGTAGAACAATAGTGTTTGTTTGAGAATATAGCGCTCAAAGATAATGGCATACATGTCATGAAGGAGAAGATGTGAGGCAAGGTTCTGGACTATCTTACAATTGGGGTGAGCAGACCTATGATGGGTGAGCAGGTGGGAGTAAAGACAGAGGATGGGGAGTTAACCTCTCAATTTTCTCCCAGTTCAACCATTCTGAGATGCTTTGACAAATGCAGTTGACTATCTGTGCATCATTTAGTACTTTGCACTTGAAAGATATGAAGGTGAGATCACTAGGATAGGGTATATCAGCCCATCCCAAAAATGGAGAGGGGACGAGAGCACAAACTGGATATTCTGATGCTCTTTGTTGTGGCAGGGCCAACTGGTTGACGACTGGAAGGGAGATATGTCTGAAACCCTGGTCCAGGGGAGCGGGCGTGCAGTGGAGGTGGAGGCGAAGCAGATGTGGATAGTGTGTGCATGGGGTGGTTGAAATACTCCTGGCTATGCCCAGTTGGCACATGGGAAGCAGAGGCATGCAGTTCCTCAGTTGGAACCTGAGGTTGCAGAACAGGGTGATGCAGCAGCAAATTTTGGTGGTCAACTGGACCATGGTTGGAGCTTGTGAGGTCCAGAAAAGTCACGATGATGAGGTGGGCGGTCCACATCCATTGGAGCCAAGTAGTGTTTAAAAGTCCGGTCTGGTCCGGTCTTTTGCCTTATTTGGAAAAGACCGGACCAAAACCAGTTGTTCAATTTGGAAATATCAAAAAAACCAGACCAAAACCAGTTGCAACCAGTTGCAACTGGTTTTATTCTGTTTGAGACTGATTGATTCACACTTTGTCCTGGTGATCCAGGTTGTAGTACATACCCCTGGCCATCTAAGGACCCCAGCCACATATTATTTGGCTGTGTGGACGCAGAGATATGAGTATTCTAATGCAGAATGATACTTTATGTCAATAATTGTAAGAAATATTCCTACTGCCTCTGGAAAAAATTGCAAAAATAATCAGAAAATAGGAAAACATAGGGGGTAATGGGCCTAATATGGTCGGGGCAACCGGTCCTGAAAAAGCCAGTTGCAACCAGTTTAGGACTGGTCTTTATTCTTTTGTGAAAATAAAAGACCAAGACCAAAGTTCAGTTGCCAAAGAGTAAAGTCCAGTCTGGTCTTTGGTCTTTTTATGGTCCTAGGACTGAACTTTTAAACACTAGAGTCAAGGGTGTGTGGCAGGGTAGATGGCACAACTCATCAAGAATAATGGATGGTGGGGGACCTCCTCTGAATGGCCCAGGTGAGGATCAACCTCCAACTGGGGCAAGGGGGTGGTGGCAAATGAACATTATATCCATTTGACAGCCCATGGGAATCTGATCTGAACAGAGGATGTGAAGCACTTGATGTCAATGTTGATTGTAGGAGGAGAGGGGAACCAGTGAGGCCAGGAGGGGGCACAATGGCACTCACATAAGCAGTCAGATGTACATCCTGAGGCCCAAGTATGGCAGGCAGCTGCCCTCTTGTTGCTTGTGCATTCTTCAACAACTGCAGGTGCTGTGATATCACATGGTTCCCAGGATTGAGTTCGCTAGCCTGCACATAGGCATCAATGGCATCCGAAATCTGATTGTTACAACTCTCATAAAGGCTGCCAAGATTGAACCAGACTTTGGAGATGTAAGGGTTGATTCTGATGGTGCGCGAATATGCGTACAGGGCATCGTAAAACTGATTGATCTGGAAGTACAGTACTCTGATGGAGCACCAGAATGTTGGGTTGTGTCCATCACAATAGACAGCCTGTTGATATGCTATAGAGATCGTACGATCCCTATGGTTATAGAGGCACATTCCACCACATTCCACACCACTCCTTTTCCGTTTACAGCTAGTCCATTGTGGTACAACTATATTCCGAAGTCCCTATCTGTCCGTCCATCTGTCTGGTAAGTCTGTCCAAGTCCGAAGTAAGTCTGGGTCAGTCCGGATGTTTTCTTGTTCACTCTGTTTGCACTATATCCATTCCTACTGCATCTAGACTGTCTCATTAGACCGTTTAGCATGTGTCCCTTCATTTCCAATACCACTGACATATCCTGTACACTATGTACCTCACTTCCTGTCATTCCAGAGTAGTACGGACTATAAAGCCTGTAACCTAGGAATATTGGAATCTAGTTACCTTCATGTTGGTTTCTCAAGTCTGTCCATTGTTTAGTACACTGCTCATCGTGAGCCTCCGCTCGAGAACTATCGTTGTTCTCACTTCCCGTCTCATTCCTTTGCTCCTGTGGACTTCTGCTCTTTCTCTTCAGACTCCTGTGCATCCGGTTCCAGACTGACTGGACCAATCTCATTTCAATCTGGATTGCTTTCGGATCCACTTTCTCCTGGGTTTGTACCTTCAGGCACCTCTCCTGATAACACTTCTCTTCATAGTAGAATCCCTTTGGACAATACTCACGTCCCTTCATCATTCCCTACAAGTTCAGGACTGTTTCTCCAGTCCTCTGAACCCCTTAGTTGTTCTACAACTGAAGCCCACCATGAGGGATTCTCAGAAGTATTCAGGCTATGTTGTACTTACACCCAACCCTTCTTTTTTTTCATTTGAAAAACTTCATAGACACAGCTTCAGAACCTGAAGAAGCAGTAGCTTCATTTCCAATTGACACAGTGTGCACTAATCCCACCTGACAAGGCCTTTGACCACATCTGGACGCCTCCATTTCTCGTTTAGCCTGTCACTGACCGAACTGTCAGATCCTGGCTCTAGACCCATATGACACTCAGGGTAACCACCGACATGAAGAAAACTTTCCTTCATCTATCTGTTACGGTTGAAGGACCCCCCACCTTTTCTTCCCCTATTTCTTCCCCCATCCTAGACTCCCTAGTTCTGGGATCCTCCCTTTGGAATGACATCGTCGCCTTCCTCACGGAATACGCTGTGCAAGACACAGCCTACGAGGACTGCTTTGAGCATAGCCTTGAACAGCCTCTTTGATCCTATTCCTCCCAACCCGAGAACTGCCTCTTTGATCCTATTTCTTCCGATCTGGTTCCTCCCGATTCTATTCCTATTTGATCCGAACTGTTCCTATTTATCCCGCAGACACTACCTCCTAACACATCCTCTCACACATGTCACATCCCTTTCCATAGTCACGTTTGTGATGCAACTCATCACATGACTCATGTCTTGCCTGCCCTAACTTATATTCAAGCTCCGCTTGAACTATATTCTTACCGTATATAAACCTCACCATTCTGTACTTTGTATCTCTAACTTAGACCTACACAATCTACAGTGTAAAGTCTCTCTTCACTCGCCTCATCTCTCTCTGTCTCTCAGCTCGATATAAGGCGTTGTCCTTGGTATCTGCTTAGCTCGATACAAGGCCTTGTCCTTGGTATCTGCTTGACCTTTGGTTGTTGACCTTAGGAAGACTAGACTTGGAATACACCTTGGTGTTCCATTGTTACATGGTCATAACAAAAGGTCTAAGTTATAGATTGTTGGAGCTACCACGCCCAACCACCTCACTGGCTACCAGGAGGTAGCAACCCATCGTCACCACACGGAGAATCAATCTATGGTCCTACAGAGTAGGAACACCTTCTGACGACGAAGAAAGTAGAATCTCTCCTCTGATCCCCACCACATCCTTCTCTGCCATGCCAGAGCGTAGGATAGTGGCACCATCTCATACTCCATCCATCCCCCCACCTTCACCTTGACAATCCCTTGTGCCAATAGTCTCACGGAATCCTTCCACCACCTCAGACGTACCCGAGGAGATCACTCTCCCATTTGAGGAATCCAAGGACTACCACTACCAGCAGGAACCTACTCCGCCTAAATGAGACCCTGCCTCTGAACCTAACCTGGATTACTCTATTGGAGGAGTAAATCCAGATGATGAAGACGACGACATGGGAGAAATCAAAGCAGCCCTCCTGGAGGAATTTTCAGGCCTCAGGAGTGACGCCAACAGATGGCTGTTGGCAATGGAAGGATACTTCTCTCTTCACGAGGAGAAGTACTCAGACAAGGCAAAGTGCCTTGTCCTACTTAACAGGATGTCCAATGGATGTGGAAAAGCCTTTGCTGAAGCATGGCTTATCAAACTCGCCGACGATGAAGTTCCTTCAAACAAGAAGAACTTCTCCTGCATTTGGGATGCCTTCACCACCACCTTCTCAGCCTATGACACCACCACCACTGCGAGAATGGAGTTGGCCAATCTCCACCAAGGAAGTGGAAGAGACGGGTTTGACAACTACCTTTCCCGCTTCGTCATCCTCACAACTCAATCCGGAATCAAGGAGTTGGGCGCTCTTACTGAGTGGTTCCTCTGGGAACTCTCAAAAGAAATCGCCATCCAACTCATCCAGTCCGGCGTCCTTAATACAGCCGACGACATGCAGAAGATCTATAACAAGGCTGCCGAAATCGCAGGAGGGTTCAACCGAATCAAAGGACTCAAGGAAGGACCACACGTGGCCTATGGAAAAGGTCATTCTAACCATGATCCCAATGCTATGGACGTGGATTGTCTCTCAATCTCCCCCATGGAGTGTGCTCGACTCATGCAGGAGAAATGTTGCTTTATATGCAAAAGAACTGGGTGCCATACTAGCAAGCATCCTGATTATCCGCAAACTTCTCAATGGAGAAGTAAGAACCCCACTCAAACCCACGCTCGCGCTGTGGCCACCTGTCCTCCCAGACCATCCCCTCCCTCCTCGGATTCTCTGGACACGTATATCAAAGGTCTTTCCTCTCATTCGAACCGCAATGAGATCCTGTGAACCCTGAAAACCGTGTTTGATCCTGACCTGGATGAACAAGGAAATGCCATAGGAGAGCAGTACCCATCAGAAACCATCCTCAGTGAGGAAGAAGAAGTAAATGTCCTAGTCTCTAACGGACAACCTTCCTCCACCCCTATTCAGTTGTTTTTTTAGACGGAAGGAATGAACCAATGTCATCTCCTTCCGTAACGCTTGCGCCTGTATTTATTTCTGGATCAAAGAGTAATTCTATTCACATTCCCCTCTCGATCCAGGATAGACAGACCAAGAAAAGCGTTGGCCTTTGCGCCCTAATAGACAGTGGGGTGACCGGATGTTTCATCTTGAACGACGTGGTATGTCAAGCCGGACTACCACTTTACCGTCTACAAGACCCTATACGCGCATGGAACGTGGATGGCTCCTTGAACCAGTCAGGAGACATCAAGTTCAAAACCAATGTTATCCTCAATTACGGAGGAATTAAGGAACGTCGGGACCTATTCATCCTCAACTGCGGAAAGGATCAAGTGATCCTCGGACTACCTTGGCTGTGCGCATTCAATCCTATGATTGACTGGATCAAAGGAAATATCACCCTCACCCCTGCTACCTACAAGAGTAGGTCGATTGACCATGCGGACACTGCCGCCCAATGATATGTTCTTCGTTACCTGGAACACGAAGAAGAGGAACACATTCATCGCGAATTGTTCTCTGCCTTCCAAAGGAAGAACCCCCTCCAATGCGCACAATTCCTTTGTGCACATACCAATTCCATCAAAGTGCTGGACTACCTTGTACAGAGGACTATGTTGTCCATCACCATCGCCCAACAAGTGGAGAAAACAAAAGTCGTTCTCCCCCCCAAGTATCTAACCTTTGCTGATGTCTTCAACAAGAAGGATACCACGAAACTTCCTCCATCCCGACCTTATGATCATGCCATTGAACTTAAAGATTCCTTCGTTCCCCGCCGAGCTAAGACTTACTCCTTAGCCCCAGCGGAACAAGTGGCATGTAAGGAGTTCATTGATGAACACCTGGCCTCTGGGAAAATCACAACTTCCAAATCTCCCCAAGCCTCTCCTTTCTTTTTCATCCAAAAGAAAGATGGCAAACTCTGTCCCTGCCAGGACTATCGTTATCTGAACTCTCATACCATCAAGAACACCTATCCCCTTCCCCTTATTTCTGATCTAGTGGATAAAGTTCGTGGGTCCTCCATCTTCACTAAGTTCGATGTGCGATGGGGATATAACAACATCCTCATTAAACCTGAGGATCGTTGGAAAGCCGCCTTCGTCACCCCATTCGGCCTCTTCGAGCCCACCATCATGTTCTTTGGCATGTGTAACTCCCCCGCCACCTTTCAAGCCTTCATGGATGACCTATTCGGGGATTTCCTTGTGGAGGGATGGTTGATCATTTATATGAACGACCTCCTCATTCATTCCTCCGACCCTGCCCTCCATGAAGAATACACCCAAAAAGTCCTCCAATGTTTCAGGGAACACAAGATGTTCTTGAAACTGGAGAAATGCACCTTTGCCACCACAGAGGTTGACTACCTCGGGCTAGTCATTAACCAGAAAGGTGTCCAGATGGACCCTACCAAACTCAAGGCCATTAGGGAATGGACCTACCTGACCTGCATCAAAGATGTTCAGTCCTTCCTGGGCTTCTGTAACTTCTATCGGAAGTTTATCCCCTCATTCTCTACCCTCGCCTGTCCCCTCTTGGATCTCACCAAGAAAGACTCCCCTTGGACGTGGACCGACAGTCACATCTCTGCCTTTCGTGCCTTACAGCACGCTTTCACCACCCGTCCCGTCCTTGCTTTTCCCGACACCGCCCACCCCTTTACCCTCATGACAGATGCCTCCCTGATGGCCTCTGGGGCGGTTCTCATGCAAGCCAACTCCAATGGCGACCTTCATCCCTGTGGTTATCTTTCCCAGACGTTCTCTCCTGCAGAGCAGACCTACAACATTTATGATCGCGAACTCCTCGCAGTCATATGCAGCCTTGAAGAATGGCGACAATATCTTCTTGGTTCCTCCCATCCCGTCAAAATCCTTATGGATCACAAGAATCTTACCTACTTCAAGGAACCTTGCAAACTCTCTCGTCGCCAAGCCAGATGGCTTCTTTTCCTCCAAGACTTCAACCTCGAATACACTGCTCTCCCTGGCTCCCAAATGGGACCAGCAAATGCTTTGTCCCGACGAGATGGGGTCGACACCTCTTCCGACAACTCGGACATCCAGTTGCTCCCCTCCTCTGCATTCAATTTGCAGATCTGGGCCATTGACCTCGCCCTCGTAGACAAAATCTCTTCCTCCTCCTCCACTGACCCCCTCGTCCTTGATGCCCTCCGGAGCATGGAAGCCGGGGAATCCCTTTTTGGGCATGCTCAACCAAACGACTGGTCCTTCACAGATGGTCGTCTTTACTTCCGAGACCGCCTCTACATTCCCCCCGATGCCCGCCATGACCTTGTCTCTTCCATTCATACCTCCCCCTCCGGTGGCCATGGTGGTCACCTTTACACCGTCGCTCTCCTCTCACACGACTACTGGTGGCCTGGTCTCTCCGCTTTCATCCAATGTTTCATCGCTGGTTGCGCTCTGTGCCAGAGCCACAAGGTCCGCACCCACCCTACCATTCCCCCCCTTGTTCCCCTTGCGGTGGCCACCTCTTGTCCTTTCAGCCACCTCTCCGTTGATTTAATCACGGACCTTCCCCCTGTCAACGGTCTCGATTCTGTCATGGTCATGGTTGACCATGGCCTTAGTAAGGGGGTAATTCTCGCTCCTTGCTCCAAAACTATCGACGCCGCAGGCATTGCCCAATTATTCTTCACCCATGTTTTCAAATGCTTTGGACTTCACGACAAACTTATCTCTGATCATGGTCCACAATTTGCCTCTGTGTTCGCTCGCGAGCTAGCCCATATCCTACAATATGATGTCTCCCTGTCCACTGCCTACCATCCCCAGACCAACGGAGAAACCGAATGCTACAACCAGGAATTAGAGACCTACCTACACATCTTTTGCGATGGACAACCACACAAATGGCTGGAACTCCTGCCTATGGCAGAGTACACCCACAACAATGCAATCCACTCTGTCACCAATCGCACTCCATTCTCCCTCCTGATGGGATATGAATCTCGTACCTACCCCCCACTCGGCAAAACCTTCATCCCCACCCTAGAAACTCAACTTTCCCACCTAGACACTGCTCGCCTTGAGGCTGAAGCAGCACATGAACTTGCCCAAACACGTATGAAATCTCGCGTACACTCAAAATTTGTCCCTTGGAAAGTCGGAGACAAAGTATGGTTTGAAGCAAAGAACCTTTGCCTACAAGTCCCCTCCCGAAAACTCTCCCCAAAATGGACTGGCCCATTCACAATCACACAAGTGATCTCTTCAGTAGCCTACAAGCTAGCTCTCCCCAAACAATGGAAAATCCATAACATCTTCCATGCCTCTCTCCTCTCCCCTTACCGGGAAACCATGGAACATGGTCCCAATTTCACCCGTCCTTCCCTGGAACTTATCGGAACAGAAGAGGAGTTTGAAATTGATGCCATTATTAATCATTGGGGAGACTCGGCTCGACGACAATATCTAGTGCATTGGCACGGATATTCCGATGTGGAAAATACGTGGGAACCTGAATGCAATTTCAGGAACACCAAAGCTGTGTTGAAAGAGTATAAAAAGAGAGTCGGACTTTGAACATCTCTTAACCTTCAACCACCAACTTCCCCATGGTCTTCCCCTTCCTTGCTACCGTCTCCATTTCCACACACATCACCTGTCTTCCCCCATACGCTCGTCACCTGGTCTATGTCGCCTTCCTCGAGAACTCAGAGACCTACTCGGCCTTGCATTCTCTCCCCTACTACTCCTGTAACGAGGTCTTCCCCCCCCTCGTCCACGCCTATCAACAATTCACTATCCTTTGATCCCTTCTCCCCTGGGCTGCCTGGGACTCAACAAGTCTCCCTATCCCCTCAGTCTCTCCTCTCTCGGGCGAGACAACGAATGTCACTCCCCTCACTGCCATTGAGCAAGCCTTGATCGAAATCCGAAACTCCACTCTTGACGCCCTTCACAATGAGGGACTCAACTTCTGTATATCCCTCCTCCCACTCGCCCTCATTGCCCAAGTCCTCAACCCCATCATCTTCGCCCTCCCAGAAGAGGCGAGGAATGCCTACTTTAACAACGACCCCCTCAATGAGGACATTGACGACTATCACGGAGGATCTAACTCCTCCCCAACCCCTACTCCCTCGGATATCGGCGGAAGCCATGGCAATCGAAGAACTGATCTCATCCTTGAGCGAGCAGATAACTTCCTTGTCCACCACTCCTCCCTTGACTCCCCATATCCCACGGACCTCATCCCCACTGTCCCCTCCACCCCCATATCTGCCCATCCCGTCCTACCGCTCAACCCCTGGACCCCTGGACCCCTCCGACAACGTCCCCATCTTTTCCTTTACTCCGCAGGGCTCCCGTCCATACCCCCCTGTGACCTTTCCCTCGTGCTGGATGTATCAACCAGAACTAGCCCATCCCTACCCAGCGATGTTTCTGACAGATCTGGGAACCCATTGTCCTCCTCTGGATCCAATTCCTATGGCACAGCTACAGCCATGGATCGTACTCCCCAATCCCCTGTGGACTCCCATTCCAACCCTACTCCACCCAGCGCTGTCCCCATATCCGTGGTCCCCTTATGGTGCTACCAGTGCCGGCGACTGGGTCACATCCGGGCATACTGCCCACAATACCATTGCCCCATCTGTCACAAACATGCTCCAGGTCACCCCAAATCCAGATGTTCCTTGTGACATTGTACCCTATGCGAACGACGAGGCCATCTTTCTGCCTCTTGTCCAAGCTGGGATATCGATCCCCTCACCTGGGATTTGTCCTATGATGTCAATCCCGGAGATGAGGACTGAAGATTCTGAGATGGTACTTCAGATGTACAACGGGGGTAATGTTATGGTTGAAGGACCCTCCACCTTTTCTTCCCCTATTCCTTCCCCCATCCTAGACTCCCTAGTCCTGGGATCCTCCCTTTGGAATGACATCATCGCCTCCCTTGCGGAATACGCTGTGCAAGACACAGCCTACGAGGACTGCTTTGAGCATAGCCTTGAACAGCCTCTTTGATCCTATTCCTCCCAACCCGAGAACTGCCTCTTTGATCCTATTTCTCCCGATCTGGTTCCTCCCGATTCTATTCCTATTTGATCCGAACTGTTCCTATTTATCCCGCAGACACTACCTCCTAACACATCCTCTCACACATGTCGTATCCCTTTCCATAGTCACGTTCACGACACAACTCATCACATGACTCACGTCTTGCCTGCCCTAACTTATATTCAAGCTCCACTTGAACTATATTCTTACCATATATAAACCTCACCATTCTGTACTTTGTATCTCTAACTTAGACCTACACAATCTACGGTGTAAAGTTTCTCTTCACTCGCCTCATCTCTCTCTGTCTCTCAGCTCAATACAAGGCGTCATCCTTGGTATCCACTTAGCTCGATACAAGGCCTTGTCCTTGGTATCTGCTTGACCTTTGGTTGTTGACCTTAGGAAGACTAGACTTGGAATACACCTTGGTGTTCCATTGTTACACGGTTGTAACACTATCCTTACTCCATCCGAAGCTGGAATAATTGACCCATACATCACTACAGTGCCTCCACCAGTTCGGATATTGTCACTGTCAACATCATTGCCTACCCTATACTCTCCATCGCTCAGTCCAGCCATCTGTGGCTCTGACAGAGCACCAAAGTTCACCGGCCAAACCCCAGCATTACTACCACAGTTTCTAGAGGACATAGAGATCCTCAGAACCAACACTGGACTTGACGACACCACCAAAATCAAGTATGCCATCTGGTATGCTGACCTAGACGAGGCTGAACTTTGGAAATTATTAGATGAAGCAATTGCCAATCTGCCAGATTGGAATGTGTTCATTGATGCCATCATTAAACAATATCCCGGATGCCAGCGAAGTGCCCAATATTGCCATGCTGACCTACTATACCTCACAGAAGAATCCCAATCATCATCCATGCGTAGCCAAGATGAGCTAGGAGACTACCATCACAAGTTCTGGATCATCGCTACTACCCTCATCGCAGCCAGGAAGTTATCTGAGTTAGACCAGGATGCCCTCTTCCTCTTCGG
>JBBPQU010000986.1:0-12344 GCA_038092655.1 Boletus sensibilis
GCGATACCTCTCGCAGAACTCCGCTTGGTCAAACTCCGCAACGAATTCGACAGACCTCCGGGTGATCATATCTGGGAGGCTTAGGGCACGAATTTGCCCTTTAACACGGCGCTTGTCAAGAGAATTGGAGAACCCATTATCATTGGGACGGATGCAATTCAGCGTCCAGAGCCGAGTATTCTCGAGGTTGGAAAGGACATCCGATAACGTCTGGTTCAATTGTGTGGTGACCGGATAGATTTTGCTAGGGTTCAGGCGTGAGTTCTCGGGCTGCGTGCCGGATAAGGGCGTAACACTCCGGAGGGGACGAGAGGAGACTTGTGCCTGGACGATCGTGTCTTGATCACTCTGGTGTTTCTCTATAGATAAGCTTGGGCCAGACATGAGCTTGGCAACCAGAGAATCTGACGAGCCACGCAAGAGGGTGACGAAGGAAGGATCAAGGAGATCTGCATCTTTCTCCACAAAACTGGAAATGTCGTATGTGCAAGAACCCGCGTAGTGATTGATGCCGAAGGACCGTCTTTCCTCAGGGGTAGGCGAAAGGAATGATGAATGAACAACAAACTTCGAGGTCAAGTCCTGCAGCAGCTCGTCGTCACGCTGAGCATCGCTCCGACCACCTTTGAAAGACGTGGCGGCTTTGTCAAGCACGCCTAGGAGACCACCAGGTTTCCTGGAACCACGTTCGCTGACGGAAGCTCCACGAAGAAGCTCGGCACAGGCTAAGCTGTCCATCGCTACGACGGCTGGTAACGAGATGCCATCAGCGGCAATTCGGCTATTGAAGCTCGAGTTGTCGTCAAAGATGCTGCGAAGCACATGTGATTCCACCATTTCATCGGTGAAGTTGAAGCAGAATTCATTGAAGCCACTCAGGTGAGCGGTGATAAGAGGGGAAGCTGCTTCAATAGCCGGTGCACCGCGAGTCTGGAAACCGGCCTGATCAAGAAGCACAATCTGCGTGGCGGAACACGAGGGGGTATGCGAGAGGGGTGCGAGTTTGTAATTGGCCGTCTCGACCACAAACGCGAAGAGGATAGCGTAAAGATCCTGGACAAGCTGGTCTCTCTGCGCTGCACTCTGCTTCACATTCAGCAAGACAGTGAAGAGTTCCTTGCGGACATATGTCGTCTTGTAAGTCAAGGTCTCGGCCAACTCCTCTGGGGAGACTCCGAGCAGCTTTGCAGCTTGCTGAAGCACCGGCAAGTTGAGAACGTAGGCTGAGACGTCCTGGGCATCAGCCTCTCCAAACTCGATGTTTCCGAGCAATAGAATAGCGCCCAAGACACTGAAGATGGATGATATGTGCTTGGACTTGAAACCGAGCGTTTTGAAAGCATCCCGTAGATCATCCATGGCAATACCATCGTCGCTGAATGAACCCGCAGGGAGACGGTAACAGCCGGATGATGCGAGGAGGGCGTAATCAGAAGGTCCCTCGAGGCCGAGGAGATCTCTCTCCATGGGGGTTGCGCCGGCTAAGAGCTGGTAGAATACATGATAGGAGCGCTCTTCGTGGGAGAGGCGAACGAGGCGAGACTTGTCCAGGCCAAAGGCAAGAACTTTGGCTGCGCTAATACGACCACGATCGTTGAAGTGGAGTTCAGTATAGCGTGTGTGTCGTGAGGCATTAGGGTTCGTGGGAGTCTTTGCGTTGCCAAAGGAATCGAGGAGCAGGGCGAAGGCCTTGATCTGCTCGACGATCTTGCCTTCTCGCTTGGAGTGGGCGGAGAGACGAAGAATTTGATCTACGAGGAGCCGGGTGCTGGCTGTCTTTCCTGAGCCCGAAATTCCACTAGGGGAAGCGGTGTTAAAAATGCGGAGACGAAAATGAAGTGGGGCATACCGAGCAATGACGGCTTGGGATTCGACTTTTCTTCTCATGAGAAGGTAAATCTTTGCAGCCTGCTCATATACATGGGGCTGAGGAGGCCTTCTGGAATCCGCCAAGCCGAGCTTGGTGTCCTTGTAGCATCTTTCTTCGTACTCCTTTGCACTTGCATCGTTGACGTTTGCAAGGGTCTTGCAGGGGTTTACGACCACGAGGGCGGTTGAGCTGATCCGTGCGTAGGGCAAATCTGCACGAAAACGAGCGCTGAGAACGGCGAGGATAGCATCATCCGTGGGGTGCAGTTGAGCGGGTGATGAGATGGCGAGCAAGTCGGTGAGATCACCCGACGTTGTGGCCTGGGGGACGGCGGTGGCCAAGGGAGAGGCCATGGCCTGGTGGTGTTGGGAGTCGAGGTGGAAGAAGACGGAAAGGAAGTTTGCACAGCGCGGTCGGTGTGGACCACGCGCCGGATATTCTTAACTTGGCGGGTCCTGGCCGGCCATGAGTAAAATAAAACAACTAACTCCACTGGGAGATTCACTCGAAAGGAATAGTCTTTGCGCTCATCCAACTAGTACTAACCCGAATACAGAGCCCCAAGTTGTCGACGAGAGGCCTCGAGGACAATTATCCAAGCGTCACCCGATGACAGAAATCAGAGTCGCGAGGGTAACTATCTCTGCCTCGAGCGCTGAAAATAACTTGTAACACAGCAGCTTAACCGCCGTTTCGTGGAGATATCGCATCAACCTCACTGGCAACAGATCGCAGCTGGGAGTCCTCCACAGCATAGTATCATGTCAGATCTCATTAACACTCCTCCTAACATGCAGAAACGTCACCATCGGGACTAACTGTTAGAAACCCCTCCTCGTCAAATTGCCCTCTGATAGGAACCAATGCTAGCCCAGCCTTCGGGGCGTTGCTCCTCGAAATGGTGATGTCAATGCACCCAAAACGGCTTTGTCGTGTAGACACCGGGTCCGGTCATGCCTGGTCGCTTCAATCGTGCGCGGTGTGGACGGTTTGCTCCACTCCACCCCTGCATTCATTGCTGCGCACTTGGAACACACTCTCTCACTCTTGTTTGCCTTTTTCATCTCTCCTCCTCCAATCCGGCATATAGTAATGCATATCCGAGGTGCTTTATTGTCGTAGAGTCATCCTTGGCCCAAACGTGGCATCCTGGGTGCGTGCAACGCTCACCCAGAAGTTCCAATTTGACACGGGCGACCATTTAGAAGACGACCTACCTTTGCGATCAAGGGTGCTGTCGCTGTCAACCTGCTTCATGAAAATGGAACGAGGTCCAACAACAACCATTCCGAGAGCCACGCTGCAGGGTCTAATTCAGCTCAGCGGCACGCACATGTCACAAATCTACTCCCTCTCAAACCACACAGCACCGGGATCTCAAACAAGTCTTACCGCCATCGCAGATCTTCTAGAATGAGCAACGTGTACGTCCATTATTAGCCAATCAGTCCCTCGATGCCTTGCGACTGATGCAGGTCCACCGGAGGTCTCCAGTCCATACGAGACAACTCCTTGTACTGATCATGCAATCACACTTCGGGTGGTCAACTTGTCATGCACTCGCCTCTTTTGGTGTCATCATTTATCATTTAATTTAATCCATCCTTCTTCTTCTTCTGTGACGGACGCTTTGTTTGTTCGGCTTTCCCTCTGGTACGTTCCCCAAACGTCCTCTGAGAGACGTTTCGGTGACCCACTAAGTTCCGCATCGGTATATACGCCCTTCCTGAAGCGCCGTATTGCACTCCCATCCCATCCAGAATACGGAGCCTCCGAGTCTCTCTTGAAATCGTACCACGCGGACGACACGCCATCCTGTGCTAGATTTGATATTTTCGTCTTTACAGACTTGTCCATAAAAGTCGACCGTCATCGCGTCATCCATCTTGCCCATTGCCCCTCTCGCTTGCAACCGCAAGCCGCTATATGTGGACCGTCACCATCGATTAGTTTCCAGCTCACTAAAGATGCCCAGCGCCATCAGCTCTCCCTTCGAGTTTTCGCGTACGTTCTGTCCCATACTGCTTGTGTACTTGATGATGATTCTGGCTCAGACATTCGAGCTACCGGAGTCTCAAAGTATCAGGAACTCCGCGTACGAATAACCCTCGACGGGAATATACAAGAGTCTCTGGAGAGCACCTTGGATGCGGGCGTCCATACATGGCGTGAACCATTCTCCTTGTAAGACCGTGTTACTCGGTACTGTGCTCAATGCTCAATCACCCCCAGCGTTGCGAACTCTGTTTCGCTGTGCGAAATACACGTCTTGGCCAAGAAGCGAAAATTCTTTTGCTGTACTGGGAAATACAAAGCCATCCGCACGACGCGTCTACAGTGCATTGCCGAACTGCTTGACACGAGAAGCAGCAATGGAGGCAAGTTTCATTTCAGTTATTTATGACCGTCCTGATAATTTACGTCATGCTAGTTATTCGGCTTCCATTGTACAATTCCACGAAAACAGACGCAAACGGCGCTGCAATGGGAAGCGTCGTGTTCTTGATCGCTGACACGTCCGTCACGAACGACAGTCTGAAGAATTTGTCCACGCGTGACAATGTCTCCTACAGAGTGGAATCGTGTACAGCATCCTTGCAGTCTCCTTATCCCGAGGCCGTCCCGGAAAAGCTGTCCTTGGCGGAATCGGAGTCAGAAGGACCGACGTCACCACCTCCGCGTCCGAAGGCCCCCACCCCTCCTGCATCACCGCCCTCGGCTTCCCTCATACATTGTCCGCCTAATGTCCCTCCGCAGCCACCGTTGCCGTCTCCTGGCGTCTTTACCCCGCAGTATCTGCAGACGACGACTCAATTACCTCAGTCTTACTTCGCTTATTCCCCCAAAAAATCTGGGGTTGATCGAATCCACGCTGAGATGGGGACGTACGGGGATGCTGCCGTGCATCCCAAGTACGTCCTTTCCCCAGGTATTCTTTCTGACGACAGCATGACGGCAGCGTCTTCCCTTGTTGATGAAGACAAACCATCTGGACTCGCGCCTCAAGGCTCCGCGGAAATCGGGAACTTCTCCCCGGTGATTTGTGAACCTCCTGAAGATATTGCTTTCGAGGGATCAGAGCCGTGGTCGTCTGTTCCGCTGCACACGATCGAACCCACATATCTCCCCACACCCTCGGAAGGCTTTGGACATGGCACTATCCCACAGATCAGCATTACCCTTGCGAAGTCTTCGCGCGGCAACTCTCCACTAGCCCCTTCTTCATGTGACTCGGACGTTACCATCAAACGGCCTAGTGTCTATGTAGACACGGGGTCGGCTACTCAGGCCACGGGCGTAATTCCGGCCCTCTCAATATCTCCGGACTTCGTTGATGAATTGTCTCCTTTTTCGCGTTCGGCTGTATTGGCAAGTCCACAGCCAACGACGGCCACCAACACCAGCAGCTCTGGTCTGTCACCTTTCTCACGGACATCAATAGTGGAGTCACCGAGCACGGCTGCAACCACCCCAGCTCTTTCAGCGATTTCTGAGGGTCTCAAAGACGCCTTACCTTCCACCCCTGGCTCCAAACAAAGGAAAGAGCGCCCGACGATCGACACGAGTTGTGTTGGTCCAAGAGGTCAGGTCAGGAAGTACAGGAACGGCTCGGTACCACCCGTCCACGTGCCAGTCAAGCTTCGCAATGCCTCTCTTGACCTCCCCAGGAGCCATGAGTATGAGAAATTCGAGCCTAACCCCTCGATGTATTCCATCGCCCCGTCTATCTCCCCGCAGCACTTCAAGAAAAGCGGTGACTCGAGATGCCCGTCCTCGCAGACACCTGCAAGCAGACAAGGATTAGCCCCGCGCACTCGTGCCCCAAGCATCCGTAGGGAGCCCCTGGAGTTTGATGAAGCTCAGATTTGCCTCGACACCGCCAACCTGGGTGACCAAGAGGTTGCCACGTTCCTCAAAGAGGTCGACGCAGCACTGTCAGCGATTGTCACCGGATCTCCAGCCGTGGCTGCTGATAGTCGTGCATTCTTGGCCGTTCCGGGTGCCACGAGTCGCCTAGTCAGTCGCCACCAGAGTCGCAAACCATCGTCTCAGCAACTGAGGGCTGATTTGTCGGCCACTGTTCGGAGCCACGAGAAGGATGGCGCAGCGCGAACTGGTTTCAGCCTCGTTGCTTCCTCACACCCATCACCTCATCCCGACGTCATTTCCTCGCGAGCCGCATCGGCACTGTCCAGCCACACAGACACCATCTCGCGATTGTTTTTGTCGCAAGTCGACGTGACGCAAGGTTCGATGCCTGGCAGTCCCTCACGTAGTGCGGTGTCTGCATCAGCCTTCCCGCTCCCACAACGCGTGTCACCACAGCCTTCCCCACGGCAGGAACTTGTCGAGTGGGTCTCTACGCGGACGAAAGAGCACCGGCGACTCAGTCGAGCGGGCTCTTACCTTGGCGATGTCGACGGGAATGAAAAAGGTCGATAAACTTGAAATTCCTCCACAGGGCGTCCTTGGCAGGCATGCTTAACAGGTCGCCTCACCGCGAGCCCTCGACAAACGACGTCAGCCCTTACAAGGTCCGTTTTCATGCGCGGCTTCTATAAAGCTGCCTATCCTTCAGGATGACGGAAAAAATGTTTCCTATTTTACTTATTGTCCTGCGGCCCCCGTGGCTCGACGTCACGACTGAAATATCACCTGTAATAGTTTAGCTGGCGCTAACTTGCTTATCTATATAAGTATCATACTTCCCGACTATTTTTGCGTAGCTGTAGTAATCATATTGACCACGGCGCCAACGTAGATAAAGTATACTAACTCCACTGCAAATACATGTGATCGTATATATATTGAACGACGTGCTCGAGTTTTCTGTCGCCTGCCACATGATGTGGGCATTTGCACTTTGACAAGTGCGACGATCTTCACGTCTTACCACTTTGATCGTCGAGTCGTCGCCGCCAGCGGCGTCTAACAAGCCAATAAATCAACTTCATCATTCATGTCCGAAGGAACTGGGAATTCGCAACATCTCAAAACGTAAGCGAGCGCCGCAGTCCTGAGCTAGTTACTTCTCCCCTGCCAATAATATGTCAGGAAAAACTTTGGCCCATGATGCCGAGAACTTGTAGTATGCATGGGTAAGCAATGTGCCATACCGATTATAAAGTTTGACCACCAGCGACGAGCGTTACGATGGGGTCTGGGAATTTTTGGCATCGAAAGTGAACCACGCGTTCAAGCCCCGGGAAAGCGGGTACCTCTGAATTGCGGCGCGAATCCAGTGCAGTGAGCCTCACCCAAGGCTTGGGCCTGCAGGCCAACGCATTGTAAAAGTCGGTCCATCATGGAATCCAAACCCCCGTCCGTTTCATCTCGCTCTCTTTTCTATTCAAATCACGCGCACGGCGCGTTCCGTGACTGACCGGGGAATTGAGGAACCTCGATATTCGCCCCCTTATGAAATCGTGCGCCAAAAAGAAAAGAAGGTCCGCGCTCTACTTCGCTCCCCTTCGTTCTGAATAATACACAAATGCGCATTCATGATGAGCGCTGTCGGGGTTTCGTTGCTCCACACTCACGCATTCCCTGGGTCGCGTAATGCATACAAAAAGAGGGGCCTACCCTGGTTATAGGACCTGATTTATTGCATTGTCTTTCCTACCGCACGGATGTCACGACGCAAGGGTGGACCAGTCATCGTTCGTGTTCCCACCTCCCTCTTTCTCGTGAGAACGTACTTATTCTTCCTGCAGCAGCCCACTAGAAGCTCTCCAAAGAACATCGTCGTCTTCGGCGAGAGCGGGGTAGGGAAAAGCTCTCTGATTAATCTGATCGCTGGTCGATCAATCGCCGCCACGTCAAGTAGTGCCAAGGGTTGCACGTTCCACCACAAAAAGTATGAATTACAGGTCGACGACACACCGTACGCAATTTGGGACACGGCAGGACTCGATGAAGGCAATTACGGAACGCTTCCTGCGGAGATTGCAGAACAGAACCTCAAACAACTCCTCCGTGATCTGACCAGGGCCAACGGTGTTCACCTCCTGGTCTATTGCGTCAGAGCCTCTCGTCTTCGCAAGACATTGCTCGGCAACTACAACCTCTTTTACTCCGCGATCTGTCGGAAAAAGGTTCCCATCGTGGCCGTCGTGACCGGGCTGGAGAATTACGAGGGGCAGATGGCAGATTGGTGGAATGTCAACGAAACAGAGTTTGCCATGCTCAAGATGCACTTTGATGGGCATGCGTGCGTGACCACGCTCAACGCTGACAAGGTCAATTCGCCTATTCTCAAACAGCGTTGTCACGCGTCCAGACAGACCGTTCTTTCCTTGATCGCGAGCGCATGTGCACGTGATCGTTGGGGAACCGAGCAAGAGGATTGGGTCTCGACCGCTCTTGCGGACGTGCGGGCCATGTTCAAGTCCACCCGGCGGAACGGTACCTACCCGACGCCCATCATCGTGCTGTACGACCTCCCGGAACATCCACTCGATCCAATCGGGTCTGCCAAGGACACGTCGCCCTTTAACAGCGCCCGCCTCATGGACGTCGGCGGAAGCCCCCTCCTCGTCTATCGTATCCGCGACCAACACTTACGTTCCGGAACCCGGTTCAAGAAACAGATCGCCCCGCGCGGGGCAGACCTCTTGATTTTTTGTGCTTCCGTCCACAGCGACCCAGGCGCATCTCGGCGGCGCGCCGCCGCCTTCTACGGGTCGTATGGAGGGGACACACGACCCCTGTTAATCGTCATCAGGGATGCACTGTCGGACGAGACAGCATACGAGTGGTGGAACACGTTTGACGGCAACGACAAGGACGTCGATAGCGACGAACACACCCATCCCCACCACGACGCTGGGAAACTCCAGGCCATCGTGCGTGCACTGCCTCCACCCGAGAGCATCGACGCGCACGTCGCCGTAGCCAAGCTTCAACGAACGATTCAGACGCGCTCGTTACAACCGGTCGACGTCGTGCCCACCGGATGCTTTGGTTGGTTAACTGGCGGGAAACGTCGAGCCAAGTTGCATTCTGGAAGCAAAGACGCTGTATCCGTTCAGGAGGACTGCTTGACCAGCTCCAACGTGTGGGTGCCGTGGCACGCGCGTTGACTCGTCTCGAGGACCTCCGTGTCCAAGAGGCCATGTTTATGTTTTTATTCGTTATTCGTTCCATATCATCACTTATTTGTAAGTTTCGGTCGCTTTTCAGCTGTTGGATGTTTTGCCAGCGGACACTCTTGCGTTGTTTAAATTTCGTTGTTTACATAGGCTATGTAGTACTAGAACCAGGCCGTCGTCGGGACATTACAACCCCTATATGGACGCTGTCGATACATCTTAAGGACAACATCTGAACTTATGTTTAATAATGTATGTTATCAAGTTTGCCCCGACCGTTTAGCACGACGAATATGTGCCTGATTGCCGATATCCATCGCGCGACGCGCAGACCGTACCCGTTAGCCAAGCTAAGATCATGATTCAATCAAAGTAGAAGAAACAAAAAAGCCTCCCGACAGGTCCCGCCCACGCGTAGAGCCCACAATGAATCATACTGCAAGTAATAAAATTCGGGAGAACCGCGACCCGGAACCGAACCGAACACGTCCCGCCGACCCCAGTCACCTCGGCCGTCTAGGCCAGGATCAACGTCTCATGAAGCAAACGACGCGATCGAGGAACAAGGACGTTGGATTGTCCCGCCTTGATCGTGGCGCTTCGGAGGGGGGAAAACGTTGCCATGTTGAACCCTCGTTGAAAACACGCGGTTCACAAAGGTGCTGCGCCGATCGCGCCTTGAAGAAAAAATGTTTGTCGACGCTGCGTGCTAGCGGCACACGAGTAGCGTTGCTGCGACTGCCGACGCAGTGACCCTTGCCCTTCCACATGCTGTTTTATGTACTGTAACCAGAAGAAAAAGAGGGGAGAAAAAAAATCATCCTGCATTTTACCATGGTCTTGCAACATGGAACGCACGCCGACCTTCAGGCCTCAGGCCGCGGTGACAAGGTTTTTTCACTTTTGACTGAAAAGTTTTACTTTACCGGACACATGGTAAGAAACCCTTTCGGATGCATTCGTGCATGCATGGGCGGTGATGACACAGGGATAGAATGCAGCCTCGAATGCACACGTCGACGGATATGACGCGGTGTGTTCCAGGATCCAGAACATCAACACCTCTTTCTTTTGTTCGCGTACAGCCCAGGATAAGCGGAGACCCTGTGTAGAGGACTCGCTACTCCACGGACCTGTTCAGGTACGACTTGGTTTGCTCCACAAACCTTTCCTGCGTGGCCGGTGAAACAATTCAGCGTTGCTGCGTCGCCTCCCATGACCCCAATAATACGACTGAATTTGCAATAGGGCATGGACGAGGAGAACACCACGGAGACTCCGAATAAAAACGCCACCAGGCCCACCAGGCCTTGATCGGAACCAGATGTGCGATCGACTTGTGGGGCTTGGCATAGCTGAAGCCATTCAAAATAAAATAAATGGCCCATGAGGCAGTTACATGATCAAGCGCGAACGCGCGGGAAATGCGTAGCGTTCGTGTCCGCGTTTCATGGCAGTCTGATGACCTATACATTCCGTCAGGCGTGGTTAGGACCTAATAGTGGAGCAAGTGTGAATACGTACAAGAGATGTTCGCAGGTCTAGATTTGGAAAGTCTATTGGAACGGCTAATGCCAGGGTCCTGCCAGGTCAGCTGGATTGTGGCGTACCTTGTGTGCTGGACTCGGACATATTTCAACGTTCCGAGGGCCGCATAACGCGGACCTTTTTACCCTTCCTTGCAGTCATTCAGTCACTGAAAGAAGGTCATGATGAAAACGAGAGACGCTTACTGATTCTGATGAACAGGGTACACCGCATTCCCATGTCACTCCCATGGACCGAAAATCGCATATAGGGGTCACGTGATGTGAAGGAGTAAGTCCACATGCAACTTGGCGCGCTGCTTGGCAAGTCAACATCTCAACAGAATGAAGCCCGGGCTGATTTCCATTCATAGGGGTTATGAGTCGTTTTAGGGTGTCTGTTCGCTAAAGAGAGCGAATCACCTCACAAGTGCCACTTGCCTGTCTATTACACGAACCTGGGGTAATAGAGAGTGCCCCATGGGAGGAACTGCGGAGACATGGGACGATTCGATGAAGACCGATTAAGATCGGTCCGTCGGTTCACAGGACGGATCTTGTGAAGGAAGGCAACGCATATACTATGACGTTCGGGGCGTGAATGGACAGAGGGTCCGTGAAACGAAGCGGCGACAGGGCGACCAATAAACACGGGGCGCACCAAGTGAAAGGTGGATTCTCATGGATGTTCGGAGAGGAAATTGCCACCCACACTATGTGCCGAGAGGGAAGGTTAGGTTCTCGATGAAGGTTCATGTGAACGGCCCTGTCAAACTTACCCCTCTGAGGTTGCAACTCTCTCCAAGCGATGGGATTCAATTCTGTGGATCAAGAGAATGATGCTCGCTTTACACGACACTTCGATCACGGGTTAATACATACCGGAGAGTCATCGACTCTAGGCGGTCTGGTTACCGAACATTACTTGTTCCATTATGCCCACTTTGACCAAGGCAATTGTTTGGCGTTGTTTGCACAAGTTCTCGTCCTACAACCTCCAAGTCGAATCCTCCCAAGCGAGGAGTTTCCCAAGCTGCAAGTACATTCGACACAACGATTGATTGTTTACGCCCCTTGTCAGAGATCCTTTTCGCCACCCGAGAAAGCCACTCTATCTCAACCCCTACGAACCCGGATCACGACGTGCAGGGCGAGTTTCAGGGACGTCCCTTGTGCCCGTCTCATCCAGTTCAAACATGAACTGCCCACTGACACTACCCGGCTGCACGCAGCATCATCTGACCTCCCACGAGGACCCCCAATCTCCCAAAAATATCGTCCCATCATCAAGTCACGCACAACCGCGAGGACAATCCAAGGCTCCGAACCTTCTCCGTCCCTGAACCATTCCCAACCTGGTACGACCGTCCACAAGTCCACACAGTCCACCATCGAAACGGTCCTACACACGCACTCGAGGTCCCCGGTGATCGGTCACCAGAAAATTATCCCACTTTGCACCAATAAGTCAAGGTGGGATTGGAACGTTGGACACGTTGCCTCTCTCGGCGGACAAAGTTTCGCTCCCATATGGTTTTTTTGCCCGGAACTCGGGACGATCAGCATGCGTATAACGTCATGGATCATCACTGTCAGCATACACGTACATCAGCGCTCACGGTGAGTAACACGAGCGCGTCCGATATGCGTGCGCAACGGCTCTGCTTGGTGGGTGGTTGGCTGCCCGGTTTTACTAAGTCCCAGTCTTGTTGAGTGGGACGTGTTTGTGGCATGCGCCCGTTGTTTGGTGGAGTGGCGCCGCCTCCTTGTCAAACCTTGTTCCGCACCGATATCACGCCACGATCGATCAGTCGAGCACAAATCTAATTCCATCGTCCAGAGATACACAATAACCCA